>JAECUM010032071.1:0-18010 GCA_016617855.1 Megalonaias nervosa
AGAGAGAGCTTTACACACTCTACTATCAAGTTATGCGACAGCGTAAGATAGCTTTTCCGTTACATATAGAACAACCAAATTCTTTCTTTACAACACTAGGTACAGTTACTCTTTCGGCGAGCACAACTGGCGTAGGAACATCAATATTTACTGTCTCAGCAACTGATCCGGACAACACGGCATTGACGTACAGTATTGAAGCCAGTAATCCACCAACCAGTATATTTCATATAAATTCGGGTAAATATATTGTTTTTATTCCTCAAAGAATTTTAGATTAGTTCAAAGATAGATATTACGCATTTATAAAATGCTATTGTCATTTATTGGATTGCAGTATGCCGTACATTTGAACACACCTTAGAAATACTAGGGTGAATATAAATACCTAATTAAACTGATTTGTCCGTCAAGCTTAAAGCCGTAAAATATTTATTTATGAATCCTGTAAGAGTCTAATAGTCCATATCCCTCATTTATCTTATACTTGTTTCAAACATCCAAGACACACGCGGTATTTAATTATAACATGCTTGTTTCAACATCCAAGACACACGTGGTATTTCATTTATAACATACTTATTTCAACATTCAAGACACGCGGTATTTAATTTATAACATGCTTGTTTCACCATCGAAGACTCAAGTGGTAACTTATGTTGATTTTATTTCATGATGGCTCTGAATCTATTTTGCAGAAAATCTCGATAGAACGTGTCAAGTATTATGCATTACAGATTCAGTATGCCAATATTTTCTTAAACCAAGCTAATGCTCTTATCATTTCGCTTCCATATTAAAATTTTACCAGTTTTTCACCCTAGATAACCCCCAGGTTGTCCAGCCCAAAGTTATTTTTTTTAAATTATGTTCTTATTTCCTTTCAATTTATCTTTTTCACATTTCGCTAATTCTTTCCTTTAGTCATTATTTTTCTTTCCTACTTTCTTTTTTTCATTAAACTTGATATTTCGATTCATTGTATTATGCATTTTCGTAACTGTTTGGATATTAAAATATACTGCATATATATGAGATATGACTTTTATGTCCCCGTGTCTCTGAATCCATCTTTTTTATTAATTAGTTCTATCTACATTTCCTCATAACTTCTCTGAATGAAATAGTATAATTTATTTTTAAAAAATCTTATTGATACAATTAAAACTGTGTGAATAAAGTTCGCAATTCTACCCTCGTATCAATTTGCAATGTATTATTTTATCTACATATCCGTGTCTGCCAGTCTGAATATAATTAAGGGCAAGCCATTGAGATCTGAAAAATACTATACCTTTCTATATCTGTTTCTTCAGCCACGGGTGTGGTGACCAATACACAACACCTGAAATATGTGCTCAATTCCGTGTATTATTTGACTATCAAAGCAACAGATGGAAAAGATAGCACTAATGGAACATTAACAATCAGCTTAACTAGTAAGTAGTCTTACACATTATTACATTATTCTGACGTTTGTAACGCTTTCAGTTTAGCGAAAGCTCCACATCACGATGTATGTGTACGTGTCTATATGTCTGTACGTCCTTCTACACCATAGAATGACCTCAATGCTACTTTTCTATGCGGTCGGTTTGGTCAAGTACACTTGGCCACAGATTCATGTTATATGAAATTTGCAAAGCTAGGAAATCAGAAAAATGTCTTGTATTATTACACATTTTACATATTTCCGTGTACAGTTTTAATTGCTTGAACACAGAACATCGTGTGTAATCAAATGGGGGCATGCGCTATAATAGGAATATATTTTTATTTGGTACAACACTAATTGCACGTAAGACACTGCTTGGTACAATACTGCCTGCAAGTAAGACAGGCGCGGCCACTCGTACGTACGAAAAAATAAAACATATTATGCGATGCAAAAATAAACTTTTCAGACTATGTTAGATCTAAAAGCTTAGATTCTTGTAAATTTTGAAAAGTTAGTAAGTGATTGCACTGTATCAGACGCTGATTTTACGTTTACGTATACATTTGCTACATGCTTTTGCCTTCATAGTGATTGTTTTACAATAATACAGTGAATAGAGCTGTTGTCTTTATGTATATTATAGTACAGTATATGAGTTGGGAGAAGTCGAAACTTACGCAGATGATGAATTTGGGAGTAGATGAATAGAAACTAGTTAAAAATGGACAATTCCTTAGTAATCGATCTCAGTAGACGATTGGAGAATATACAAATTAGAACTGTTTTATATCAAAGGCCATGTTCACTGCGTGTTGCTCCTTTGTTTCTTTCTTGACGCAATACCTTTCCCTTTCACATTTCTTTATTATTAAAATTGTTATTGATTTAATGCCATTTTTCTGCAGAAGATAAGCTATGCATGGTGGCTAGTATATTTGATGGAGGAAGAACCCCGGAAAATTCCGGGAAGAAATATCGACACACGGGTAACTATTAGCCAGCTTTTTCGCATACCCACGTGGGCCAAACATGAACCAGGCTGACAGAGGTGGGATGTCAGTGAGTTTAAATACGATCGCCATCGATCACTCGGGCCCCCGGGGCCCCTCACGATTCTTTTCCAAATCCCTTACGTATTCCGTATCAACTTATTTATTCATCAACAACTTGATTGAACACCTCTGTTTCTCGTTACCAACACCATTGTTTCATTCACTGTATTAACCTGTCCTTAGCTAATGAAACGGCTTCTTAAACTACACCAAGAAAATAATTTACAGTGATTATCCAACGTAACTAATGACTTTTAAAGGAAATTATAGGATATTTGCATACAATCCAGCTGGTTGAGTGCGTTTGCTTTGATATTTATGTCAAATTCTCTCCAGCTGTTGTGGTTGGTAAGAGAATAAATGCTTCACTGCCTTGTTGTCAGAATGTATATATCCTCCAACCATTGTTACTGGTTGTCTTATTCATTCATTCTCAAATGCTTCCTCTTAGTTTATATCATTTGGTGCCCCTTAATAGATCTCACGAGGACATTCAACTGACAACTCACGATTATGTTTTATATAAACAAGTGAGGTACGCGCCCAAAGACTAGCCTTGATAATGTGATAATCAGTGTTTTCTTAATTATCGGAGAATATGATGGCAGTTGTTTCGACTACGGGTTCCTTCCCGTAAACTTAGATGCACAGTAACCTCCTCAGCATCTCTGTCGTTCTTGTGTATACACCTATTGCATACGTGTATATGTGATATTCTCTTCCCATGTACAGTACGAAAAAATTATGCTGTGAGTTATTTATTGTTAGAAATCGCTGGAAATATAATTCACACAGATAATGTTAAATGTGTTTTATTACTTCAAACAGAAATAACATTTATCTTTGTCTAATATTGCCTACGTAGGTCAAGGCTTTTCAGTTCTTTCCTTTTTTGCACTCACTCATAGTCTGAGGGGAATTAATCGCCTCTGTATTTTTTTGTACTTTGTTTTTACTTCCATACCTTTCTACGTTCACATATTAGGTCCGTCAACATTAATTTCTTCCTTTTTCACTGTATTCTGCGTTAGAGTCATATTGTTTTTCTTTCGAGTTCCGAAATGACAATGCCATCACTAACTTGTTAGATTTATGTGAATACGCGAATAAGCTGATCGAGCCAAATTGTGTTCGGAACTGTCTGTGACTCACTGGACAGTAGATGCTTCTAGTGGTTCCGTGGTTAATACAGGACGTACTGCATCTGCAGTTCTCCTCAGTGTATAGTCAGTAGCTCCAGTATGGTTGAGACTGTACCAGACGGAGCGATCTTGTGCGAGATCTTCCGGAGACACAGGGTCAGTGTTGAAGTGTTTCAAAGATGATTTGAGAGGATCTTTGAAGTGTTTCTTCTGACCACCCTGAGATCGTTCTTCCTCCTTTATCTGGCCGTAGATCTTTTTTGTTTGGTGGTCGCTCTTCTGATATCCTGGTTGCATCGCCTGCCCATCTTATTTGTGATTTCTTCAGCATATTGTGGATGCTTGGAATACCTCAGTTTTCGGATCCAATCTTGCCATATTATCCTCATCAGTTTCCTCGGGGAACCCATATGAAAAGGTTCACCTTATTGGAACGATTCTTGTACGCGGTCAAGGTAATATTATAGGGCGAAATGTCCACAAAACCATTGTGGTAATGAAGGACACGCTCCTTTGCATGAATTGGCGATGTGCCTGGCATTAGGTACTTGATTTGTTTCAGGTCTAGAAGCTGGAGTTGCCTAAGTTTTTATGTTGGTATTCACTCCAATTTTGTCTGACTGATAACGATACTTTATGATTTAAGACTAATTTGGTTCAATCGGTCGTACGATTTAGGGTGAACTTGCTCAGATATTGGTTGTACACACGAATTGTATGGAACGTCACATTTATTTAAGTTATATCAATCGTATTTCAAGTGATTAATTGTCTTAACGTTTAACTCACGCATATTCTTGGAATTATTATTATTATCAATAATAATATTATTATTATTATTATTATTATTATTATTATTATTATTGTAAGTTGTACTTCAGATTGTGGTTGCTTGTAAACAGAATGTTTGCAAGCATTTGAGTTCAAGGTCAGTCTTATTTACAATTAGGCTGGGTTATTCTATCGGGTTTCTTCACCTTTTGCTACAATATAGGTCAAATGAAAATGTGTATGAATAAGGATTTGATACATAAATAACTCATTCCTGTTTTATATCTGTATGTGGGAATCCATTTGTGATTAGAGTTTACAGTGTACTGTTGAAATGAGATATTATTCGAGAGGAATTATTTATCTGACCTATTCATTATAATTAGTAAAGCGCTCATTGACTTTCGGATTAATAATATATCTTTAAATAATTCAAAGATATTCTGGATAGCATCATTGTACTACATTCAATACAATTGGTAATTCATTCCAAAGATTCTATATTTTGAGACTTGCGATGGGACTTTTAGGATTATTTTAATATAATTTACAATAAGTGTGTTTTGAATGTTAATAAATATATTGTCGATTTTACTTAAATTGTTGGTTTTACTTTCTTTCTGTTACATATTTGAAGACCTCGAGTTGTAACATATTAATATGTAACATATTATTATTATTATGATTATTATTATTATTATTATTATTATTATTATTATTATCTTTCTTAGATGTCAATACAGCGCCAACAATTCAAAACCTAGATAGTTCAGTCAGCGTGCTGGAGACAATGGCGTCCGGAAATGCAATTTATACATTAGTCATAGTAGAACCTGATGCTGGTGATACTGTGACGACCTCTTACTCCGTCTCTCCGGCAGACAAAACAAGTCTCTTCAGTTTTGATCCTACAAGTAATCTCTCTCTCTCTCTCTCTCTCTCTCTCTCTCTCTCTCTCTCTCTCTCACACACACACACACACACACACACACGGACTCATTTCATGTCTATACAAAGTTATATCCCTCCTATGTAATGTAATCTATTTAATCCATGTATCAATGTACGATCGACACTTACGCATGGATAAATGTCTACGATAGGGCTGTTAAATTTGTCAACAGACTGTAGTCAGAGATAAGACAGAATCATTAAAGGGTTGCAGAAAAAATGGCGGAAAAAACGAATACAAAGAAAATGAAAAGATCGAGAACTTAAGGAGAAATAAATAAAGGAATTTTGGAGGAAAGAAAGATATGAAGCAAAATGTAGAAATATCATAGTTGTTGAATGGTATATGAATATAGTCGATTGAAGGGCGATGTAACAATTGAATTTTGCACTGAAACTGTAATAGGGGCCTGTCTCCATTATTGTCTTGAATACAAGTAAAATTTAATTACTAACTAAGGAACCATTCACTTGAACAATCTGCTAAGTTTTTCTACTTAAAATCAGGAATATCCTACTATCATGCCATTTGAAATATTTTTGGTGTATGTAATAAAATATCGTCTACTTGGATCTTCCATATTTATACATAATGTATAGTATACAAGTAATATACTTGGATCTTCCATGTTAATACATGCCGTATAGGATACAAGTAATATACTTGGATCATCCATGTTAATACATGCTGTATAGGATACAAGTAATACTTCAAATTTACTTTTTGACAATGTGATAAAACTGAGGCCGCTTTGTCTGGCGCAATACATATAATTACGAATGGAAAAGCCTGATGTTTCGAATCTTGGCAGATATGAAAAACTGTATAGTGTGGGCTACAGAACAACATAAAATAGTAACATTGTCCGCACGAACAAATAATGATACGAATTTCAACCTGGACAATAAGGTGATACAATATACGTATTAAAATCATAGCTAACATTCAAGCAGGGATAAATTAGTTATAAAGAAATGACGTATATAGAAAGTTCAAGTTATAATATAATTATACTACCAGCACGAAGCTGTGATGTAACAAGCAAAGTTAAATAATAATGGCGTAGTGACCAATAAATAATGACGTAAAAGCACAATAAAATAAAAATAAGCCTGTAAACAAGTGACGTAATTATACTATTACATTAATGACGCAAAACAGGTATGCACCTAATTTTCACAATGCACGCACACACACACACACACACACACACACACACACACACACATATATATGCTTAAACAAAAAATAGCAAACAGATGTATTAAAATACTTACATTCAATTTAAAGACAGTAAAATTAACGCTCCAATCTTGATATGCCAAAGCAAATAAGACACAACTTACAAACTTACACCCTTCTTAATAGGTGTTCCAACTTGAATAGACGTTGAACATATAAATATAAAGACTTTAAAGAGAATAATAACGAAGAAACATATAAATTTATTTTACAATAAATGGAAATGTGTGCTGATTATATTAAATCAGTGGTCAAGAATTGTACTATTTTTTTCAATGGCACTTAATCATATTGGAGAAGGCTCGTTATTTAAAAAATTGTTAAACATGTATTATGTAATGTATAGCTAGCAACGATCATAAGTAGGAAGAGACCCATTAAAGAAGGAGAGAAAACTGGATATACGAGTTTTTTTCAATGAACAAAATCTGTTAGCGCAACAAAGAAATGAAAATCCCTAAAAAGTACTCTTCAGCAACCTGTGTTCTCTTGGAGGACTTTTCTAAAAACATCTCATAGGGTATCTGCTATCTCTCACAGTCAAACTATAAGTTTCCACTTATACAATGTTCCTGCTTGTGTCATGAACCTACCCATGTCAAGAACCTAGTTATTCCATGAACCTAATTATGGACCTAGTTATCCCATGAACCTAATTATGAACTACTTATGAACTTACTTATGAACCTACTCATGACAGGAACTTAGCAGCTATAAGTTTTCTTGTGCAAACCTAATTAAATCTAAAGTGCACTAAATTCTGAACCCTGTTTAATAAAACAAGGTGTAGATAATAAGAAGAATTAGAGTCAAATTATCACCAATTAACACTTCCTTTTAATGAAGATAATTGCTTTCAGTCCCAGGTAATATAAATATGACAGAGGAAATATATACGGCCGAACCTAGGCTTCACCGTGGATGCTCTAAGTCTTGATGGGTCCAAGATAATTCTCCAGGTTTTCGAAAACAAGTCCTAGGTCACCATTTTTAGTATCCATAATCAAATAATCTAACCTAAGCCGAAATGGAACTCCTGCAAGCGAATTTCACACAAATTCAGGAATATATAGCTATCCTAGATAAACTAAATTATGTTTTATATTAGGTAATGTCGGTTTAAAAAGAGCGATGTCCATTTAAAACGCAGCGAACTCCATTGAAATGCAGCGATATCGATTAAAACGCAGCAGATTCGACTAAAACGCAGCGATGTCGATTAAAACGCAGCAGAGTCGACTAAAACGCAGTAGAGTCGACTAAAAGGCAGCGGAGTCGACTAAAATGCAGCGAAAATCACAGCGAAATAATATATGGATACTTCAGATAAACTTATTTTTTCAGGTAGACGTCTTTGTATCACGTGACATTAATGCGCATTATCTACAGGCAGCCATGTGGTATCCGAATCTTTGTGAATTCGCAACTTGTATTTGTGTAGGTAAATATGGTTACAAAAGTTATTAATGCTAATAAAAATGCAAGAAAAATTCAGAAAGTTTCAGGTAAAAAATAGTAACCTTAGTTAAACATGTTTTCTGGCAGTTGTCCGTAACCTACCTTGACTTTACTATCTGGCAGTTGTCCGTACGCTACCTTGACCTTACTATCTGGCAGTTGTCCGTATGCTACCTTGACCATGACCTTACTAAAATTGGCAGTTGTCCGTACGCTACCTTGACCTTGACCTTACTAAAATTGGCAGTTGTCCGTACGCTACCTTGACCTTACTATCTGGAAGTTATCCGTACGCTACCTTGACCTTACTAAAATTGGCATTTACAGTGAATATATGTGTGTGCTTGTGTGTTGGAGATTTAATTGCGAGGTGCTAATCGTTATTGTTGCTAGAAAAGTCACAAAAATTCAAGTCACATTTCTCTACCGTAAATAAACATTGTTTATCATGCACGTATCAATATATTGCTGCCACTAACAATTAATTATTTCCTAGTAATAATTTATTAACTGATTTTTTTGTGTAGTTTTAATTCGTGGCAGATATCTATGAGTTGCCAGCCTTCTCTCTACTACCTAATCGCAAATCGTCATTACCCCAGAGACAATCGTATTCAAAGAGTCAATTATTTGTAACGTTGATCATCATTTTCTGTTTCCTTTCGTAGACGATTACATGGAATGATAATTAAGTATAATAAATCACTCGATAGCAATCATAAAACGTGAATTCAAATGTAAATAAATAAATAAATAAATAAACACAAACAAAGAGCATTATCATAACCCAAATATGAAATAGGTAGGTAAACTCTATATAATAGGACATACAACACCAATATGACGTATCAAGTCTGCGTAAACATTCCCACATCTAATATATATATATATATATTGAACTGTGCTCAAGGAAATACAGCCCATAGTCTTGCTATGTAAGTTAGTACCTTACTGTCTTATCATTTTTGAGCCGACTGCCCTACTGAGGCGGTTCGCAAGGATTATTGTCTCGAAGACAATCTGGCAAATTCTGATTAGTTAGACATTTGAACTCTCCAGAGGCGAGTTTCAAAACAAGCAATTTTTGACCTTACAATTTCTTTCTAATTTTGTTTATCTTGCATTTCGGAATACTGCAAGTAATAGGTATATGCTGGAACAAAATCAAACTTTTTGAAATGTACCATATAGATTTCAGATTAACCCGTTGCTTGACTTGCATCTGCTCCAAATGAAGTAAAATAACGCAATGTTAAATACATATTTTGTATGTTCGACATTACGTATCGAATATAATCTGTGTAAAAACATTAAATTTCTCCCAAGTGCTGATCTCCATCGTAGCATTCCTTGAGCAATATCTAATCTCTTATGTGTTGGGAGGTCATGTACATATTTGGCAAACTAACTCAGCGTTTTATCCAGTGAAGAAAAAGCACTTTGTGAAATATTACACCATAATTCACAATCATAAAACCTTGACGGTAATATTACCTCTTTGATCACACTTTGGTATAATTTCAAACATCTTGTTCGTCGTTCCTAAACTGAAAGGAAATAAATTATTTATTTTTATTATACTGGTGGTGGCGGTGGTGAGTATGTCCTTAGTAAAACAGATACGGCTATGCCATTTCAGCAAAGGTTTGCAAGTTCGTGAGGCAATTAACATCGACATTGAGTAACTATCAAAATTATTAATACATCACCCACCAACCCACTTACCCAGCTCCTCACCCCGCCCCAAAGTACAACTGAAACATTTTCCTAATTATTACCAGATTTAAGAAAATATTAGCTGATACATGTTAGTCCTTTATCAACTAAAGACTGGTGTAGTGTTTTTTTATTTTTTTATATACACGATTATATCGATTATTGCCCTCTTCCAATGGCTTTTATTGGGAAATGTAATTTTGTACATGTATAAGCCTTATATGACTATATTAACATTGACTGTAACTGTAACATTACTCTTATTTATTGCGGTATCAACATACGCTTGCATTGATTATGGCTGTAACAGCACCTTTATTTATTGCGGTATCCAAATACTTGTACCTTGATTGACTGTAATATCAGTCTTATTTATCACGGTATTCAGTTACTTTAACATTGACTGGGATTGTGATATCAATCTTATTTATCACGGTATTCAGTTATTTATACATTGATTGGGACTGTAATATCACCCTTATTTATCACGGTATTCAGTTACTTTAACATTGATTGGGACTGTAATATCAGTCTTATTTATCGTGGCATTCAGTTACTTTAACATTGATTGGGACTGTAATATCAGTCTTATTTATCGTGGCATTCAGTTACTTTAACATTGATTGGGACTGTAATATCAATCTTATTTATCACGGTATTCAGTTATTTTTACATCGATTGGAACTGTAATATCACCTTATTTATCATGGTATTCAGTTACTTTAACATTGATTGGAACTGTAATATCAATCTTATTTATCGCGGTATTCAGTTATTTTTACATTGATTGGGACTGTAATATCACCTTTATTTATCACGGTAATCAGTTACTTTAACATTGATTGGGACTGTAATATCAGTCTTATTTATCGCGGTATTCAGTAACTTTAACATTGTTTGGGACTGTAATATCAATCTTATTTATTGCTGTATTCAGTTACATTGTTTGGGTCTGTAATATCACCCTTATTATCGCGGTATCAAGTTACATTTGCTTTACTATTGTGTTTTCATTTAAGTTACTGACTGATTAGACTTTGTTATAAGTAATCACAACCTATGTAGTGAAAATGTATGAGCTACTAATGTATATTATTATTATTATTATTATTATTATTATTATTATTATTATTTAGTACATACAAGATATATATGTGTCTGTAAATCTTTTGGTTAACAACAGTACGTGGATTAACAATCTTATTACTCTCTAAAGAAACACGAAACGTTTTATCGTTATTATCAGAAAACACCAAAATATAAGTTTCTTTTAGTAACACTGAGAGAACCAATTATAATATCTGGGCATAAAGAGATTGAATCACTTAAGTCAAAGATCAAATTGATTGATGAAGGCGAAAAACCGTAATTATAAGAGAACAGGGAGAGAACCAATTAGAATATCTGAGCATAAAGAGACTGAATGTATCATCGCTTAAGACAAAGATCAAATTAATTGTTAAAGGCGAAAATCTTGCAAAACATTTTTGTCAGTTTTACAGAAAAGAAGTAGTATGCAAACAAGTGGCAAACGATTAAACGACTCGAGGCAAATAACAAGTGTTAAACTCCCAATTTCAATGGTGTTATTTTAATAATTTCTACTGCTCAACGATGATTTATTAGTCCATGTTAATTTGAATAATTTTCTCTGGCTAGAAATTTATCTTCTTCAAGTATTCTCGTCAATAACTCCATTGAATGCTTCTATTTTAAACCCATCAACATAGATTGTGCCCTCTAAAGCCGTTCTTTAGTTCTTACATTGTGCCCCTTTGGTGAACAGTCAGGACCTTTGTGATCTCTTTCTGAAAAATTCACTTCTAGCTGTTACAATTTGCCCCTTCGTGAACAGTGCACGTTTAGTTGTTACAATTAGACCACTTTGTGAACAGTTCACGCTTTGTTTTTACAATGTTCCCTATCTGTAAACAGTTCACATCTAGTTCTTACAATGTGACCCCTTTGTGAACACGCTTAGTTGTTAAAAGAGGCGCCCTTTGTGAATAGTTCATTTTTAATTGCAACAATATGCCCCCTTGGTGAACAGATCTCGTCTAGTTGTAATATTGTACCCCTCTGTGAACAGTTCACGTTTAGTTAAAATGATTTGCCCCCTTTGCGAACAGTTTAAATCCAGTTGTTACAATGTGCCCCCTTTGTTTACAGCTAACGTCTTGTTGTTACAAAGTGTCGCTTTTGTGAACAGTTCACGTCTAGTTATTACAATATATCTCCTTGGTGAACGGTTCACGTCTAGTTGTTACTGTGTGTCTTGTTGATGATTCAGTTCACGTCTAGTTGTTACAATCTGAGAACAAGGAACAATTGGCATTTGCTTCAGTTAATGCAATTCTCAGAAAGAAAAGATAAATGAATTCACATCACCTGCCAATGTAATTATCGGCCGATAATGCTAATTAAATTCACGTAGCATATAGATATACACAATACTGCAGGACGTCATGATAAATTATTGACAGATAATGTAGACAACAGCCCAGATTATTCAGCCTAGAGGAGCAGAATCCGGTCTCACGGGAAGTTGATAATGCATTTTCATGAATTTGTAAAATTATGAATTTAAAGCTGTAGGTGTTTTTCCTAGTATTACTTTCAAGCAATTGTCAGATATTTTTCACTGTAATTTCCTTGGTATTACACGAGACAGACTCTAAAATAAGATTATCAATTTGAGTCGATAAACAAATATCTTTTTTTGCCTTGTATTTATTCATTTGTGCCATGTTTCATTCTGTTTATTCTCAGTTTCGATGTAGTGTTTCGTTAATGTTTGCACCTGTTTGTGTTTTATGTTCTGGTTTGAATGCATGCCTTTTCTATCGTTCGTGTTTTATAATTGTGTAATTCAGGCAGCAGCATCAAACGTGAACATAATTCATTTCCCAAAGACCGTAATAGTAATGTTTTGCAAATTTACCATGCTTTGTAGTAAGTGCTGAAAAACACCTTTTAATAGTGAACTTTTAAAGCGATACAAATAATATGATGCGCGGCTCTTTTTAAAAAAATATATATACCTTGTCTATAAGCACAATAAAAATTCATAATTGAGAAAACTCTCCGTTTACGTGCTATAGAAGTTATACGGTATAAGGCGATAACATGGAAATAGTATCAAGCCTAATAACATTGAATACAATTCAAACAAGGGAAGCCTTCTTCCAAAATAATTTGCTTTTGAAATTCAGGTCATTATTTTCGGCCATTCTTCGATCTTCATTATCTTATGAAGCGTATATTATTATTTCACATCACACAGACTGGTTCCATAGCTTACAAAATAATGTGTTGCATGTAGAACGTTACCTTTAGATATCGACGTCGTAAGTCATTTGTTTTATGTTCAGGGATTTTTTTTCCCGTTGTTACCGTGTCGCTCTAGGTTGTTTGTTTGTTTCTTTTTTCTTCTTTTTGAGCACCGTTGAAAGAGGGGAATGCGCAGGGAAAAATTATTTGCTCCTCAACTCAAAATGTAGATCAAGAAAACAAACAATTACGCGTCTTTCACCTTTCAACAATTGTAGGTTATTGAAACAACCCCCAGGTTGTGCACAGTTCTCTTTTATAACAATTATTACCTGTGGAGAAAATTAGTGGAAAATATTTTCTTTAAAGTTTGAACCCTGTGAAAAGATTCGAAACTGAGGAACGGCACCTATGTCAACTTGTATTAATTACTGATTTTGATGAATCATCATCTTGTCATAGGCCATTTACATAAGTGATTAGACTACCTAACAAGACTACATTAGCGGAAGAGTCAACGAAACGTAACCTATGGATATCACGGATTAAATGTACGTCCTTTCTAGTCTGAATAGTTATAAACTCAAATTATACCTACCTCCAAGTCATTCATATATAATGGAAAATGTTTAGTACTATACTTGACTGTCATATAAGCATATTTTAAAGTGTAAAGACCCATAAATGCCACGGAATATGTTATTATTTATGGATAATTTATCCCTTCAACACGAGAAGATATTTTGAAGGTGCTTTGATCGGTATATTCTTTATCATAGATAACGACGTTAACTGGAAATTATATTTAGTTCATCAGTCAAAAAGGGGCTACTAAATTTGATAACTAAATTATCCCAATTAATTATTCAGCCGTGAGTGTCAATGTGAAACAAACAATGTGTTTTAAATGTATGGTTTGGTCTTACAAATATCCGATGTTATCTTGGAAGAAAATATCCCCGTGTATGCTACTAAAATGACAAACGTGATATCGGAAATCCAAAATGGTTAGAAAAGTCACAAGTTAGAGAATGTGATAGCTGCTCTTCACTTCATTGCTCTAAAACAAAACTTTTGAGCAAATAACACTCTATTTCTTGTAATGTCACTTATACATAGCTTAAATGTATTTACCAAATGTTTTGCTCATTTTCGTGCATGAGTAACATGTATGAATGCTTTCAAGTACAAAAAGAAAATTTGTAACATACATACCTTTTGCAACATGCCACACATCAAAATAGTGTGTGGCGGTCATATTCTCTCTGATCTATTTCTGTGTCTGGACATGCTTATCTGTAATAATTGTGTCCACCTCCACACCATGGTTCTGTAGTTTCTTGATGGCTCTAGAAAGTCCCTCTTTCTCCATGTGATAGCTGCTCTTCACTTCATTGCTCTAAAACAAATCTTTTGAGCAAATAACACTCTATTTCTTATAATGTCACTTATACATAGCTTAAATGTATTTACCAATGTTTTACTTATTTTTGTGCATTAGTAACATGTATGAATGCTTTCAAGTACAAAAAAGAAAATTTGTACTGTGACAAAATTGAAATACTTATCAGAATATTATGTTATATAAATATTTGAATTTCTATCTGGTAAAGAAGCACACAAATTACCTGTACCAGCTCAGTATCCAGGACTTGACCCAAATTAACCTCTAGCACACTATAGGCTCCAAACTTTGCACTGTGGCCTGGACTATCACATCTGCCATCCCCAGCAATAGCAGTTGGCTGACGAAGACTCTGTAACTCTCCAAAGACCCTACCCTGACGCGCCTTCCATACTTTATCGATAGTAGGTGTGAGTATCACTCGCTGTTGGGTCATGAATGTGGATAGGTGCATCACTGGGATACACATGTGTTGCATAACCCGAAGAACCTTTGTTGGAGTTGCATCTGCAAAAAGGATGGCTCCTGACAAGATAATGTTACCGGCTGGCATGTCTCCAAGGTAGGGCTGGCTGTTCCAAGTGTATGACTTGCTGCACAAGTGGCACTCCTGTGTAACTGTAATTAAAGTGCCAAATGCGTGTGTCACTGTCTCTTTTGCTGGTCCATGGCAGTAGCGACAAGTCCAGAATAATGACAATAGCTGTTCCTCAAACACAATAAACTTTCTCTCAGACATAAGGTTGGTAGATGGTTGTTCTAAACTGGAAAGAAAATGAAAATGCAATAGGGGCAAGTTTTAAGAACTTGAGCAACAAAGATGTTTTTAAGCATCCAGGAAATTTATTATTTAGTAATTGTTATGTCGTGCTGATAACCGGTTTATATGTGGAAAAACTTACTGAATTGTATAGGCCATAAATAGTACTATTAAGAATTTGATAGCACCATCAAATCAGTAATGATTTCATACATGCTGAAGTCATGCATATTACGTTACCCTTCTTCAGAGGTATTTGAGTTGAAGCTGGAATCCATAGAGTCACCCTCATCTGGTTTGTAGCTTGAATCATCGGACTCCCTTACCACGGAACACTCATCATCAATATCATGAACATCAGTATCAGGGTCTGCGTCCGGTTCATCAAAACTGTCTATTTTCTTCTCCATTTCACTATCTGTGGGGATGTCTAAAGAACACTGAATGCCTTTGCTCCTTCTCTGTACGTGCCGGACATTTACCTGACAACATGTAAAATGTGAAATATCATACTTGTGTATACTGATCATCGTGGTTTTCACACAAATGAGTAATTTTCATGAACATGCTTATCAATAACAGTGTATTATTGCTCAGTAACAAAAAGTGGACAAGTGCTTGGTATACTGAGACAATTGCATACACGATCATACTGAACTAAGTTAATAAAATGTTACCTGTGTCATTTGCTTGTTAATTTTTAATGGTGAGATTATAACATTGAGTCACTCTACATCATTGAATTACAACAGTACAAATGCACAGCATGGATGAAAGATATTACTAAACTTGATGAGTTGAAATATCTCGTAGTAGAGTGTGCATTCATTCTTGGAACTAGTTATATATGTATTATTATTACCAAAATCAATTTGTTTTCCTCTCACTAATGCTTGAATTCTCTTGGATCTCTTAAGTATCCTGTAAGTCTGACATTCAACATCAATACTGCACGAGCATGAGTCTAGTCCCTGAAACAAAAGCAATACATGAAACATGTGTTTGGCAAATTCTAGTGAATACCTTTGCATTAGAAAAGGTGGTCATACTTTAAGTTTTATGTCTGTTTGAACAATAAACGACAAATACTTCAAACCTCTTTCGTTACTTATAGAAACTATGGCTGATCATAATGTGTGACATATAACCAACACATTGCCGAGCTTTTCCCGCAATAAATAATGACATATCTTTATTGATTTACTCGTATGCTATCATATATGAGGCCATATAAAATCGTATGAAGCTATACCAACCATTTGAACACTGGAAATGCATGGAAAATTCTCAGTGACATCAACATGCACACCAGAATATGTCACACCACCTACCGTTGACTGTGTGATTGGCGTCTTTTGGGTTCTTTCTTGTACGTTATCTTCTGGATGCTGGTTCTGAAAAATCTCTTTCAACACCTAACAAAAAGATATAAATAAATCGAGCAGCATTAGAAGTTTCCATCATAAACAATATTAAAGGCTAAATTCTTTTTATATTACCTTCTATGATTCTGTACACAATGTGAATAATAATAATAATATACTTTCCACATTGAGCAAACATTACTATTCACATTTGTGGGTGTGAATCCGGCCTAGACCAGGATCCACTGACACAATAGTGTATATCTAAGCAAGGAAGGTAATTTACTCCCAGAGCCCGCAGAATTAATTAGTCTTTACAATTAAACACAATCAATACACCAACTATTCACACCATTTAAGCATGAGAAGAAAACTTGTGATATATCATTATTATTATTGTTGAAAACAGCAACAGACAGGAAACAAGCTACGGCATCCACAAGAATTTTTTCTAGGGTGAGGTCCAAAGAATGCAGAGGGGGGTGGGGTGGCGATATATATATATATATATATATATATATATATATATATATATATATATATATATATATATATATATATCCCTTTGAATTAGGCTTTGCATCATTGCATACACACACAGATCATGATAAAGCAGGTTTCATATTTTTTGGGGTAAGGGTGGACCTATTACGATTTGCAAACACCCTCCCACTAAAACCACCCTCTCCCATTAATCGCTCGTAAGCTAGGTATATTTGTGGCAAGAGTGTAGGGTTGACAACAAATACCATTGCATGCTAAAATCAATAAACTTTTTACCATTGCTCGCTCTCGCTTTTGAAAAGCTCCTCTCGGGTTACGTGTTGTTAGGCCTGTCGTAACCCTTGATTTTTGTTGATCTGGTGTGCATGTACTCTGGGTTATCTGGTGAGAAAACACACTTGGAACTGCATTTGGCAGGAGTCGTCTAATGGTCTTAATCCCAAATGACTTTTTCATTTTATAGGCGGTATCGAAATTGTCTTCTCTGAAGTGGTCATTACAGACAACTTGACTATCTCGCCTGTCACTAGTCGGCTCAGTCCAGTCTTTTCTTGTCGTTCGTATCTGCTTAATCCATTGTTTCCTTGAAACAGGATTAGTAGGAAATGAGTGCAAACTCACTCCTTCTCGTGTTGTATTGCTACAACCTCCAACAACACACCTTTTTACCATTTTGTTTCACACACGGCTCCACTTGTTGAACGTAACTACAATGAAAATTGGATAGCCGTGTTCCTACACCGCGTCACTTCCGCTTTGTCTTACGGAAATTACCGAGCGCGAAATCAGCTAGCAGCGTTTTGCCTCCAACGATAAACAATCGATGTTCTGTAGTCATTATTTTCATTAATGATGAGGTATATGACATAATGCCTATACAAATCGCTTTGTGAAGGTTAAATTTATAATATAAACGAAAGTCGTGTGAGTGCACTA
>JAECUM010032072.1:0-22947 GCA_016617855.1 Megalonaias nervosa
CACGCACGCACGCACGCACACACACACACACACACACACACACACACTCCAGAACACAGTTATCGTTTGTGTCAAACCATATTTGCTTTCTTAAGGGTTAAGATCACATTGTTTAGCAAGACATAAAAGACATAAATGTTAAGTCTGAATGTGATTAAATGCGTTAATTAATCGTCCATTACCTGACTGCTACAGGATTATGTTTTGATCTGGTGACAGGTTAAGTATGTTCAGATGCTCAACTTTACAGATCGGTAGTTATAAAGAACGTCAGCGTTGAAAAACAAAGAGGAGCCGCAACGCCAATCATCGCTTTATTTTCATCTCATTTAAACGATTGAATCAAAACATTTATCCGTTAGCACTGTTCAGATTCGCTTCAATAGCAATAATAATTGAGGTCCAAAAGAAACTGACTAATCACAGAACGAGTTTTAAATAGCGTGATGGGATTAGTTATATTTAAGCAGATGTGTCCCAGTTTACCAGCTATCACTTTGGATCATATCGAATGCTAACGGTATCATTATTAGATCTTGAAGCCTCGCTTCTTCGTCAGCTAAATATAAATATAAGGCCGTTTTGCATCATTTATCAGATACATTTTTACTGGTGACATTAGGTTTGATAGTGACTATAACGCTGCGTTCAGTGATTCACATCATGGTGCTACCCACGGTTGAGGAATATTTGAATTCAAAAGGTAGAGGTGTCTTCATAAGAGGTATTTATTTATTTATTTATTTTTACTTTTACCTCGTCTTCCTTGCTTCCTTGCTTTCTTCCCCCTAAACTTCACGATCAGATTATCTGTAACGTATGCTTATCACATTATGTATTGAATGGTCTGAAATAAATATTTTAACGTTTGAGTTAGAGAAAAATACATCGGTTGTGTATTCCTTTGGATGGTTGATTAATTGACCGACATTACTGTGATCTAAAGGAACCATCGTCTCACTAATGTCATCGTCATCGCTAATGACAACGTCACCCTAATGACATCGTCATCCCCAATGACATTCTCATCTCTAATTATATCTTAAAGGAGATAAGTTTAGTCTATGCACAGTTTAGCATATGTTGCAAAACAACGGATGGACATCATTCCATATCTGAATGTTCCATCTTCTTCATAGTTCTGATGACTTACGCTGAACGTCTATAAAATACATCCACCCGAGTCTCCATTTTCGGTTATTATCCATTCCCTTGTTCCTTTCTGCGATAGAGGGTATAAAATACATAATGTTTTTAATGTGTGTCCAAATAAGTTCCATCAAATTCAACTTAGCATTATTATTCTAATTTTCACACAGGGTTTTATTGAAAAAATCTACATTTGTTTCGATTGATAGCAGTAAAGTGGGCTTAAAGATAATGATAATGATAAATTAAATGCATTTAGATTTTATAAAGACAATAACAAATAAGTGACGTAATTATACACAAATGTTTGAAGACAAGAAATACTTTCGATTATTTTAAATAGACACGTATATTTTATCTTTATGTAATTAAGCATTGTTTTTACAGGGCAATTAAAAGTTGCTGTGTACATGAACACTGGATTACTGACAGTTTATGGTGAGTCTCTCTCTCTCTCTCTCTCTCTCTCTCTCTCTCTCTCTCTCTCTCTCTCTCTCTCTCTCTCTCTCTCTCTCTCTCTCTCTCTCTCTCTCTCTCTCTCTCTCTCTCTCTCTCTCTCTCTCTCTCTCTCACACACACACATACATACATACACACACTCACATACATACATACATACATATACACACACACACACATACATACATACCCACAGATGATTTTCATAACCATTACTATGTCGATCCTCTTAGTAACAACTTCATGATTATCAAGTCTTAAAATCATGTCATACTAAATGATTTCACTATAATTTAACATTGTTATATTGTGTATATTTTATTATAATATAATTTAATAGTTTACAAGCAATAATTATAATGCACGTAATGGTAGCTTCCTACGTATTAAACAATCAAATTCTGTGATTATTTCTTACCTTATTCAATTTAATGATATTAGGAAATATAATACATTTTTGAATTGCTTCATTTTGTATAATTAATAATATATCTTATCGCTTGATTATTTATTTATTTATTTATTTATTTATTTATTGCAGTAATCAAAGCCAGACATATTGGGTCCAAGAAGTCCACCCTGGTTAATTCGTTTGCATTGGTAAGTACTTTGACTTAGTATTTCTCTGCATTGTATTGGAGTAATGAACATATATAATACACACGGAATTTAACGCCTATACAATTCTCCACATTGTATCGAGGCAATGAATATATGTAATTCACACGGAATGGAACAACTATACAATTCTTGTGTATGTTTGTGTAGATTCTTGTTCAAATTTGCGTCATTCGATGTCACTACTCAAAATCAATGCATTGTACTGAATTAAAAGATGCAGCAAGTAAAAATTATATAAATTTTTATATAACTGATATAATATATGAGGTTTAATAGGACAGAAAATTCCCGATATGGTTTTTTTTCCCCTTCAACTCCTTTTTCTTTTTTCCTTTTTTTGCTTGTTTTCTGCTTAAAATAGCATGTCAGAGTTTCTAATCTGATAATTGTTACAGATCTCTTTGATTCCGGACGGAAAAGAATCATGCAAATGCAGAACGGAGGTAATCCTGAACAGCAACAACCCGGTCTATGATGAAAAGTTCTCGTTGTGAGTTATTATTATTATTTTATTATTATTATTATTATTATTATTATTATTATATATAAGATATATATTTTTATCCATCGACAGTTAAATTCAACGCATATATTATGATTATAATAAGGTCAAAATTGATTTGAGTTGTCAGTGCTACATACGTTATTGGAAAGCATGCAGATGATCACTCTTAATATTATTCTCCTATAATTTTGGTCTTCTCTAGCAATTAGAAAGCTTATGTGTTCATCCTTGAATTTTGCGGCTGCCGTATTTTTTTCAAACGTGTATTTAATTTGAGCCTGTCGGTAATGTTACAAGAAGAAAATTATTATTATTATTATTATTATTATTATTATTATTATTATTATTATTATTGTAATTATTATTATTACAGTGAGCTGACAGATGAGGATCTTCACAAAAGAGTTATGATTTCCATTTGGCATCAGGATCCCGTCACAAGGTGGGTAGTTTTCCAAGGGGAGTAACTCGAATCGTAATGATAAATACTAGAAGATTATTTATTTGCAATTTGGAATCACTATTCATTTGATAATTGACGTCAGCCTCTTGGATAATTTGAATTTTATCGGATTAGGAGCTTTATTACAAATCTATTCTGCGAAGTTCGTTTTGAGTGATGTTGTCAGACTCATCTTGAATGTTAATAAAATTACAAAATTACAAAATAATAATAATAATAATAATAATAATAATAATAATAATAATAAATTAGGAATAATAAATATATTTTCTCATTTAACACTTTATTTAATTTCAGGTCGAATGAATTTTTAGGCTGCACATCGTTTGGAATTGCACGTCTTAGGAAAACAATGACGGTAAATATTACGCTCACGCGTATATTTGAGTTTGTTTCCCACATAATGTTTGAAGTTTTAAACAGACAACTGACCGATTTATATACCTTCTTATTTTTATACCTACTTATTAATACCTCCTTATTGTTATCTAATAATTAAGTGCCCCTTAAATCCTTGCGTACCTGTTGCTATTTCGCAAGCACTAAATATAAAATATACATGAATATATACGAAGATCAATATGATATTGTAATGATATTCCATTTTTGTGCTGGGTTCTGTTTGTTTTTTGTAGTTTTTTTACATCTCAATTTATTATTCTCCTTATCTATTGCAGGCTGTGAAAGACTGGTACTACCTCTTAAATGAGACGGTGGGACGAAAGAAACACCTGCAGATTACCAAAAGAGAGAAGCTTCTGGCAACCATCAATAGACGTGAGTATCAATCAATTAGAAAAATGTATGTATGTATGTATGTATGTATGTATGTATGTATGTATGTGTGACTTAAGTGTGTGCATTCGTGCATGTATGTATGTTTGACTTAAGTGTGTGCAGTCGTGTGTGTGTGTGTATGCAGAGAGAGAGAGAACATAGCATAGAATGATGCGAATGAAAATAAACAGTGTACATTGAATATAGTAAGTTAGCTGAGATGATTTTTTTTTTCTTCTGATTAATATGTTTCTTTTGTATTTTATATGGATTCACATTATGTTTCGACTTTCGTTTTGTCTGTAGGTGCTTCCTTGCCTCCAGTGATACCGGCTATCAATAAGGACATTACGGGAGTAGAGAAGTTGAAAATGACGGTGCACAGAGACAGAGGAGGCTTTGGCTTCACCCTTGTGGAATCCTGTCCTGTTAAAGTGGGAAGAGTTGACAGAGGTAATATAATCATTGACTGTGTTTGTCTTTCGGTCTGCATATATAATCCATTAGGGCAGTCAAGGGCAAAGTTATCATGGTAAAGTTCTCCTTCGGTATTTTTACATTTTGAACAAGAAAATCAAGTTCTCGCTCAAAACACCAAAAACATTTGAAAAAAATATGTAAGATATTTTGGTATTTTAAATTTTGCATGCTGTTAGAAAAAACAAAGTATTTATTATATTTTGTCTAAAATAACTTTGGTGTTTTGGGTGTCCAGAACTTTAAGGCCCATTCTGTCAAAGGAAGGGGTGTGTGTGTGTGTGTGTGTGTGTGTGTGTGTGTGTGTGTGTGTGTGTGTGTGTGTGTGTGTGTGTGTGTGTCTCTGTGTGATAAACGTATAATTGCCCTGTCTGCATAATGAGATCTGTAAGTTTATCTATTGGCTGGGATTGGTAAACGGTTTTTTATATTTGGTGGACTCGGACATTTATGGCGAAAGTTTCTAGTAACACGAACCATGATTCCATCTTCCCATTGTAGGAATGTTTTACTGTACCGTGATGTCGTCCAGTTAGAAAGGGTCAAGTGATAAAAGGCCTACTACCTGTACCCCAAAAATCCAGACATATTCTGTCCAATTTAATTGATGCCAGATTGGCTCTTATAGTTCAATATTTATCCATTTTGTATTCTAAACAAATTCTGTATAACCACATTTTTATGCTTCCAAATTATGAGGTTTTTAATAAATAGTTGTTTGACCTATTCAAATTTCAGAGTGTCGTTGGATTTCGTTGAGTTAGAGTCATCTTGGACTTCATCTAAATTACTGCTTCTGTTCACATTTTTAGATGGATAGGTATGTATACTTCATTCGTTTCCTCCATTACACGTATGTTGACAAATTTTATTGTGCAATGTTTTAATTGATAATTAATATTTTCAGACTCCGATTCTGCTGAGACTGGTTTGAGGGAAGATGATGTTATCATTCAAGTAAACGGCGTAAACGTCTCACGATCTACGTCAACCAGCGTAGCTAAGCTTATCAAGTATGCTTCATTTTTGTCCGCAGCAATAATTTATGATGTTCTCTACAATATCTCGTGTATAAAAGTGCCTCTTATATCTGGTGATCCACTATACAGTTGTATATCCCTACGCGTACAAACTCCAACAAAACATTCCATACACTTGATTCGTTACTTTGCTGCATCGACTTTCTAAAGTGATACTAATAAATGTCTTGATTTTAAGTTGAGCTAAGTAAAATTCTTCTTAACAACGTATTAACATGTGTTCTTTAAGAATATACATTATGTTACATAACCGGAGTACTTACATTGTCAAACTCTTTAGCGTCGGATGAAAGTAGTTCCTGCGAGTTGTAAATGTTTGGGACGTAAATTGTTCGTGAAAGTAGTTCGCAAACCCATAATGACTAAATCGAAGTTCTCGCGTTAAAAAATAAATTGGGAAATTTTCACATGTACTTTAATATATTATATTATATTATATTATATTATATATGCTCAAATGTAACGTGTGTTTAACTAGTTTTTATTTCTACTTTGTATTGCAGGAACAGTGGAAGTAAGGTTAGCTTGGAGCTCATCAGACACACTTCCGTATTCGTCGAGTCCCTGCCAAGTAAACGAAGACCCAAGAGATACCAATGTGATGGGGAAGAATCGGGACACGTTTCCCGTCCAAATGCAGACTTGACCAAGCCTCGACTGCGAGACTCTGGCTACATAAGCCCCCATATTGTCAAGTTCTTCACGCGATTTAAGTCCATTTCCAGACTTAGTCTCAACTTGTTTTGAAATGAAGTTTTCTTTTGACTCGATCTAATTCATCACTGTGTTTGTAAAGGCTTTGAAACTTGCTATGTATTATAGTGCTGATAGTTGGTGATGGGAAACTGTAGATATGTCCTTTGAGGAGACAATGTGTTTTTTCATACACTTTTGCGGACTTTTCTTTCCATTCTCGTATTTCATGGCTTTGACAATTTCTTCCTATGTGACTCATTTCACACATTCAAGATTCGTATGGAATTTAGAGTAACCAAACAACTTAGAAGATTCAGCGTTAAAAATGTTACTCAGAATTAAAGGCTCCTATGGATGGTGCTACAAGGACACACGCAAGATGAAAGTGCTTGGTTGTGACTGAAAACTGATGGGGTGATAGGTGGTGGAAGAAAAACCATTCTGTTGGGAAGCGGACGACACGACATTTTGTAGGACTGCATTCATTGTGAATCATTGTCTGCCTTCAGACTTGAGAGAAACGTTGACATGACGCTGTCAGCCGCTTGCTGAAACATGACATGGACTTTGTAGAACTGGTGGATCACGAAATGCAGCAATACTCTTGGCCGTTACGTCACGGTATACTCCGCCAAACGCAGCATGAGACGATGTTGCAGAATATTGAAAAAGTGAGTATAAAATGTACTCAATTGACCTGCATATTAGCATATTCTCCTTTCATTCTAGACCCTACTCCACCCCGTTACACTCGAGTAAAAATGACACTAAACTTTCAATGAAATATTAAAAGGAAAGCTGCATTGAGACATCCCACCCCTCCCCCTCAACCCAAAAATTAAATAAAAATACATGTAAATGAAAAGATATGTGTACAGCTAACAGACACATCTACATATTCATGGTTATATAATGCCGGATTAATATTACAAGTTACAGATTAAAATAAGACCATTCTTAATGACAGATTGATGGACGCATGTATTTCCTTGACAGACAAGTAACTAAATAAAGAAGACGGTGAAAATAATATTTGCTTTAAAACAGATCATGCATAATCATAACATATTTTCGTTTTCGTATTTAGCTATTGTTTTTATTTATTTGAGCTGCTGACAATATCTGAGTACTAGGTACGTCAGTTGCAACACGTCACGCTGCTGACGTCATTTGATGACACGGACACATCCGGCTATATCGAAAATAAGAAGTCCCTTTGTTCGATTGGGATGATCTATAAGTCAAAGAAGTAAATTCTAAAGATTGTCGGGATTCTAGTTCTCCATGATATGGAGATGCTGCGTTTGGGCTGTTCATTTAAAATATTATCTCAGATTGTCATATGACATCACTGTATCAGCATTTTCAGTAATTCCTTAAATGATCTTGGACTACTTGACAACGGAGATTATCTGCCCTGGAGAATTTTTTCTTCTAACGTTAACATCATTTATAGTATTTATAATTTTCAAATCAAATTATAATTTTTATGATAAAGAGAAAAATAATGTAATTATATGTCTATTTTATTAATTGACGGGGTTAAGATTACCTGAATTCAAATATATCGATGAACTTAGTCTATAGACTTAAATAAAGAAAGAAAACTAGATTAAAAACAAATATTTTTCAACGAAGAATAGCTATGTATAACTCACAAGTAATTTGTCTATTTTACACTGAAGATGTTAACTCAGATGAAAAATGCTACTAAGTTGTCAATTGCAATGTTTTCAGGATTTAATATTATTATTTTTTAAAAGCATATATAAAAGAAAATGTTTAAATCTTTACTTTTCAGAAAACGGAAGATTATTCAGTCTAACAACCTTCCTAGGTCAACCTCGCATTTCGGACATCCAATCTACACTTCAGAATATCCTCGACGCCACACCCACTAACAGTCCAGATCACATGACCTTTTCCAGAGTAGTGGAAGGTAAGAATGGCTGGACTAAATGACCCAGAAGTCCTAATGCTATTCATTATGACCTAGCCATCAGAAACAAATAGCTGGAGTGGTGTATTGGATAAAAGACTACTATGTACTTCAAATGAATGCAATATTTATTCTATTAGGAGAAAATAATCTGAATATTCTATTGATGGCGGTAGATTAAGCTTCCGCTAAACTCACTTCGGTCTGTCTACATAATGCGAATAGTCCAAACGTAAATGTTTCATGACAAAAGCTTTATCGACGATCGATTACCAATGATTTTAACTATAAATAGAACGCGCCTATACGAGATATGGTCTACTTTTGGTAATAGGACAAACCATCAATGCCGCGTAGCGTAATACTCATAATGGGAATCAAAATAAAGTTCCATTTTCTGATAAAGAAAAATGACAGTTTGTTATTTTAATGCCAGTGTGTGAAGGCAGATAAGCTCGATATCAGCGCATGCCAGTAGAAATAAAGTATACATTGTGAAAGAAAGAAAGAAAATGAGAAATAAATAAGAAATTGATTTCAAGATTATACCATTACCTGATTGGAAAGCATCTTATTCAGTGCCGGATTAAGGCCTTTAGGGGCCTTGGGCACAGCCAACATAGGGGCCAATAGCTATCCTGCCATGTCCATAGATATGGTTACAGTACTATTAACAACACTGCCTGTGAAATCAGACGATAATATACAGGGTCCCTTGAGCCTCGAAGGCCCTGCCTGTGAAATCAGACAATAATATACGGGTCCCCTTGAACTTCGGGGACTCTGGGCACGTTGCCCACTTTCCCGTATGGATAATCCGGCCCTGTTCTTATTCCACTGATCAGTGGTCTTCGACTGTTTTTAAACTGTATTTTTTTTCTTATTATGTATCATCCGATATTTAAACACTATTTTGGAGCGGAATACAGTAGCTTAAGCAGATATTTTCACTGTTTCTCTAAATATCAATTAATTTTGATGAACTAAACAAAAATTAATTTGATTTGTTTTCCAGAATTGTAACCCTGTGTAATAACTATCCTGATCATTGCAAATGTACAACGACATCATCATCACATCCTCCAAATTTGGAAGTGCTCTCTTGCTGAAGAAGATTAGGTCAAGGTTGTCATTGTGGTCATGGTTAACTGCTTCTACCGTGTCATCACTTGGGTCCAGGTCATCATTATGATCAGGTTCAAGGACATCAAAACGTCATCACCATCATCAGGAACTAGTGGAATGGGCAGTAGTATGTCCTCTCGGTTGTCAAGCCCAGATGTTGTATGAATGCAGAAGGACGTTATATTTAATGCGGAGATCACAAGGCGACGGCACTGTCTTATTTGTTGTGTGTCGCATACAGTATGTTAATACACAGAACATTTTCATAAGGAGAACTATTGTTGAAGTTATCAACAACGTACGGAAAGTTGTGTGATATTTATTAGCAATATGACAGTTACGTAACACTAATTATAATGGATTTTGTTAGGAATTGATTTATAATGGCTTCATCTTTGTGCTTTTAATGGTTTTGATTATTCATAATGGTGACATAGTGTACTGCAAATGTTAGCTTCGTGCTATGAAACACGTTTGCTAATGGTTTCATTTTAGTATATAGGTGTAGTAGAATCGATAATATCTGCATTAGAATATATACAAAACTAACAAACAAACAATGCAATTTAAATATACATACCAATATATGTACATTGATGTAAAATGCAAAAGAAATAGTTGAATGCAATGATGAATGCAACATCTGAAGCAGATATAGCTGACCGGGTGACCCTGATGTGTTTTGGATATAATGAAGTCGCTATGGTATGGGAATAAACACCTGTCCTACCTGACTCGGACAAAGATAGTGCTATGTGTATCTATATATATATATATATATATATATATATATATATATATATATATATATATATATATATATATATATATATATATATATATATATATATATATATATATAATGCTTAGTACTGTGAAAATTTATTTTTATCCATTTAATAAATTCATTATATAAAGTCATGTCTTTGTTTGTGTCTTATTGGCATTTTTGGACAAATTTATTATGTGTCATCGTCGCAAACCATGGTTACGATATGTTAACCTATTTGCACCCTGTTGGATTGATGATATATGTTGGTTCTTCGGGACTGTGAATCAAATTTCGACTCTTCCTGCATGATCAAAACAAGGGTGCACACAAGTGGAATGAACTCATAATTAAATAATTTTCCACTGCCGTACCGTGCTCGCATAAATACATCCTTTCACCTTAAATACACCTATAATTGCTTTTCTTAGTACGTTGTCATACTTTCGATGTTAAAGCTTACAAAGTATTCTTTTGAAGTAAATTGCCTCCATCATTTTCGGCCGATGTGCAATGCACCGTTGTTACAGGACATTGGTAAGTAGACATATCACATACTAAGGGAGGCAAGTCATGAAATCCAATATGTGTCGCTGATGCAATATGTGTCGCTGATGCAAAACTCCGAAATATTTGATCAATCTGCTTAAGTGTAGATAGGTTAACATATCAGAACTTTGGCTAGCAAAGATGGATATGTGTATGTTCATAGTAAGGGAATAAAAACATGAAATCTACTTAAATACTCTTCGTATTTCCCAATATTTGATTTTATAACAATTTTGAAATTCATAATTTTAATTTCATTGAATTTAATTCACCTTGTACGAAGCGATGAGAGTTGCATCCCATGTACACCATGCTATATTCACTTGCACAATTCGTACATTTGACCATTCTCATTTACAAATTACATACATTCTGCTCCTCCTATCTCCCTGCATCTCACTCTTTTCTCATGCTATTGTGGATTTCACTCAATCTTTTGTTCCTTGATGTTTGTCATAAATAAATTTCATGCACGTTTATCATGTACTCTCTCTCTCTCTCTCTCTCTCTCTCTCTCTCTCTCTCTCTCTCTCTCTCTCTCTCTCTCTCTCTTACGCACAAAGAAAACAAATTCATGGAGATATACATGAAACAGGTTTTGACAATATGAGCTCAGTGTGTCAAATCAGTTTTTATTTTTACGCACGTTTTTATTACCATTGGTGGTTTGTAAATTCTCATAAGCGTAGTAATCACTGGGGGAACACAAAACAAGACATGCAGACATATGTAAATATTGAAATACAACATCGTTTATTTGCAACTATTTTCATCAGACTTAGCAAAAATAGTGCTGTTGAAAATTGAATTATCTGTGGTACTGCAGTTGAAAATGTAATTCTGTGTAGCATTACAGTTGCAAATGTAATTATCAAGCACACTGCATCATGAGGTGAATATGGCATCAAAATTGTGCCATTGTTCTTTTAGAACATTGTATTGTGGATTTAAGTGCTCCAAACTGTGCCATTCCCCAAATAAAAAAAGCGTGTTACATTTACTGAAATACTACTACTACTACTACTACTACTACTAATAATAATAATAATAATAATAATAATTGTCCCCCGAATAAACAAAAGAGGGTGAGATAATTTTTGTTGACTAGTAGTTTACATTATGGATCTACAATTAAAACAAATATACATGTAATTAGACAAGAACCTACTGGGTTAAACAGCTACTGCATAAAAGAATATAAATACAACAGAACTTAATACAAATTAGGCATGGTTAACATATTTGTGATGTGGCGAATTTTGAAGACTTACTGAAACTTAATGTGAATAAATTGTGCATTGAAGTTAGCTTAGTCAAGCCAAAAGGTCTTGAGAAAGTTCACTGATATTTCTTTTATTTCATCTCTGAAACATAAAAGGGTCTAGTGGGATTGACCGAGTCATCGTAATGGTATAGTGACACAGCGTACTTAGAGTTACAACCGTATCAGTCGGAAGAGGACTTTATGTCAAATAATTGGTCTTCAAAGGAAAGCTAATTGCAGCATATTTTAGGCTGGTGAAATCTGATGAAAGACGTGATTATTAGAGGAGAATTTTAGGAACAGTTACTTTCGATTGGTCAGTAAAAAATTAAGGCGTACACTTTGGGAGACTTAGAATTTGTAGGAGCAACTTTAGTCAAATTTCTTTAGTCGAGAATCTCGCTTGGAAGAAGTCAGATTGACTCCGTGGGAACAATAGAATTGTGGTTCCCTCGTTAATGAAGAAAGGTCAGATAGCTGTCTTGGAAAGAAGACAGGCTATAGAGATTTGACACACGATTGTGTGGGAAGAAAGAAAGAACAGCATTAAGGTACGCAATTTTAGTTTCAATATAATATTCTATTTTCATTTGTTTGTTTTATGCAAATGTGTTTGATATGCTTATGATTCATGCTATGTCTCGATTATTCAAGTTCATAGGATTCTGTTGTTGAGTTGTATGCAATTTATTCCTTAATTTTACAGTTAGTTCATTGATAGAGTTGACGGATTGCATGTAATCAGATATTCAACGTGCAGTATTTTCATAGGGATTTATGATGTAACCCAAGGAATGTTCAAATATGCAGTATTTCATAGAGATTTATGACTTAACCCTAATATGCAGATGTGTCATATTTTTTATGGTTACATAAATTGATTTCCTGTGTAGGATGATACTGTTATCGTGAGTTAATGACAATAGTATATTTATATATAAATATGATTTGGCAATGCTTAAATGATCTTGCAGGTTATTGGTTACTGTAGCTAGATTTAGTGGATATTATGCCATAAGTAACTGAACATTTATCTTGTTGGACAGAATTGAATAGGCAAATGTAAATAAGACGTGTAGTAATGTATGCTGGTATACACGGCCGCATGTGTCTGTAGAGAACACGTGGTAATTCCTAATCAATTGCTATGCGGCAAGGGCAATAAACTTCAAGCTAAGGTCATTTGTGCAAATATAGCGTGTATCTTACCGAAATACAGGAATTTGTAAGGACCGTTATTTGTTAAGATCACATTATGTCTGCAGTGTGAATCGCTAATCTGAATACGAACAAAGAGAGTTTATATATAAGATCACATTATGTCAGAATTTGTGCAGTGTGAATCGTTAATCTGAATACGAACAAAGTGAGTTTATATACATATGCAGATAAGTGGGTGGAAATATAACTAGCTCTCGTAATACTCTCGTATTTAAGGAGCAGCTTTATACCCTCGGAAGAAAGGTGGAAGAGAAGTAAAAGGAAAATCCGATGAGTCAAGGGGAAATCTTCATCTAAGAGAGGTCGGAATAAACAGGGATCAGAAAGAGGACGAAAGCAAACGCATTAGACGTGGAAACAAGACGAGAGGAGACAGACGCCAGGTGATGCTGTCAAGCATGGAATTTAACTCTAAATTCACCACTCGTAATATGATGTACATTGGACACTGCGACTAAATTCTATCAATGTAAATCTGTTGGATTGAAAAGTGGAATTTGGGTTATGTATTAATTGAAAGTGAAATTTTGGTTATGTATTAATTGATTGCATTTATTTCAGTAATCTGGTGGCTTGAAAGCGAAATTTTAATTACGTATTAATTGATTAAATTTATTTTTATTTATTGATAAAGGGGGCTCGTAGTTGTTATTTCTTTCAATAGCCTTGCTCAGCTATCTGTTAACGTTCCATCTATCCGTCCACACTGGGCAATAACACCGTGGGAGGTCATTCCCTAGTTAACGATCGCCAAATCAATTAAGGAGGCTTTAATGTTTAAAGTCCCCCGTTACAATATTGTTATCACATACCTATATTAGCAAGATTAAATGTTATAGAAGTACAATTTCTTAAATGACAAAACATCTGCTGTTCTAAGCTGCATAGTCTCTGCAAGTAAGAAAAATTACGGGGTTCTCTCCACACAGTACATCACTATAACAAATGTGGAAAAGCTCCTGTACTGTACACTACAATGCCCTTTCTCAAATTGTCGTACGTATGATATATAATAGCAAAGTGAAACTCATCGTCTATATCTGCACAAAAAATGCACAGCCTTTCGACATAGGTTTGTCTGTTGTGTTTTAAATAATAATAATAATAATAATAATAATAATAATAATAATAATAATAATAATAATTTTTAGAATTTGTTTGCACGTTGTACTTATAATGTAATTATGATCATGATACATGCAGGTAAACACGTGTAAAATTGAAGGGTGAAGTCATCTAAAATACAACGTTGACCAAGCTAGAAAGGCCCTTCATCTACTTTACCAAACATTCAGATACTCCATTCATCCAACAGACCTGCAAATGCATCTTTCTGATCATACTATATTACCCATGTTATTATACGGGTGTGAAGTTTGGGAATTTGAAAGAATCACAATTGCTGAACATTTGTATATCGAATTTAAGAAACATCCTAAAACTGAGGAAAAGTAGTCCTACTTATATGCTTTATTCAGAGCTAGGAAGAATACCTATTGATATAATTACCAGATTACGAATGATAGGATTTTGGATATCTATTATCAATTTTTAATGCAGGGCCGGTGTAAACCAATAGGCGAACTAGGCGGCCGTCTAGAGCGCCAAGATTGGGGCGGGGGGGGGGGGACCAAAAACGAGATACACTGTCAGGTTATTCATTTATTATCATTAAATATGTAGACTAAATAATGAAATTAATAAATTATCAAGCCGATCGTGTATTAATACTAATGAACAGTTAATAATAAGCGATGCCCGGGGTGTGGTGCTCAAGGTGGAAGGTTCGCCTAGGACGCCCAATACCATTGCACCGTTACTGGATAAATGAACTAAACTAGACTCCTATACCAAATACTTTTGTTTTAACACTAATACTTATAAATGAACCCCAATATCAAATACTTTTGTTTTAACGCTAATACTTATAAATGGATACATATATATATGAAAGAAAGAGGATCAGAAATATACACCAAACAGAACGGAAAGTGATATCTCTGGATTCAACAAGAGAATGCTTGATAATACTAACAGAATTTTATCAATATGGTGCAAGCAGCATTATCCTACAGGTTAGGAAACCTTAATTTGTACAAATTGAAATTCTCTAACTTGTATGATAATGATATTAACTCTGTCTGTCTGTCTGTCTGTCTGTCTCTCTCTACACACACACACACACACACACACACACACACACACACACACACAGAATCTAAGATCACATTGTTTAACAAGCCATAAAAGATAAGCCTGCATCGGATTAACGGCTTTAATTAATAGTCCTTTCCCTGATTTCTACAGGATTATGTTTTGATGTGTTGACAGGTTAAACGTGTTCAGATGTTCACCTTTACAAATCTGTAGTTATAAAAGACGCCAGCGTTGGGTTCTTTTATGAAAAACAAAGAAGAATCCCAACCGTTGCTTTGTTTTCATCGCATTTAAAAGATTGAATCAAAACATTAATCCGTTAGCACTGTTCAGTTTTGCTTCAGTGACACTAATAAATAAGGTCCAAAATAAATTGACCAATCCCAGAGCGAGATTGAAATGGCTTGATGGGATTAGGTATATTTAATCAAAAGTGTCACAGTTTACCATCTATCACTTCGGATAATATCGACCGCTAACGGTATCATTAATTATTTGATCTTGAAGTCTTTTTGTATCATTTATCGCATACATTTTTACTGGTGACATTAGGTTGATAGTGACTATAACACTGATTCACAATCATGGTGCTACCTACAGCTGAGGAACATTTGAATCCAAAAGGGAGAGGTGTCTTCATAAAAGGTATTTATTTATTTATTTATTTATACTTTTTCCCCATCTTCCTTGCTTCCAAGCTTTCTTCCCCCTAAACTCCACGATCAGATTATCTGTAACGTCTGCTTATCGCACTGTATATATGGATAGTCTGAAATATATATTGTAACGTTTGAGTAAGAAAAATATGTCGGTTGTGTATTCCTTTAGAATGGTTGATTAATTGACAGACATGACTGTGATCTAAAGGAACCATCGTCATCCCTAATGACATCGTCATCGCTAATGACATCGTCATCGCTAATGACATCTTAAAGGAGTTTAGTTTATACACAGTTTAGCGTTTGTTGCAAAACAACGGACGGACATCATTCCATGAATGAATGCTCCATCTTCTTCATACTGCTGCTAACTTAAGCTGAACATCTAGAAAATACATTCACCCGAGTCTCAACTCTGTATTTCCTTTCTGCGATAGAGGGTATAAAATACATAATGTTTTTAATGTGTGTCCAAACACGTTCCAATTCAACTTAGACAACATTATTGTAATTTTCACACAGGGTTGTATTGAAAAAAACTACATTTGTTTTGATTGATGGTAGTAAAGCGGGCTTAACGATAATGGTAAATTAAATACAGTTAGATTTTATAAAGACAAAACAAATGACTTAATTGCACACAAATGTTTGAAGACAAGAAAGATTTACTATTATTTTAAACAGGCACGTATATTTTATCTTATGTAATTAACCATATATTTACAGGCCAATTAGAAGTTGCTGTGTACATGAACACTGGATTACTGACAGTTTATGGTGAGAGACTCTCTCTCTCTCTCTCTCTCTCTCTCTCTCTCTCTCTCTCTCTCTCTCTCTCTCTCTCACACACACACACACACACACACATACATACATACATACACACACACAGATGATTTTCATAACCATTACTATGTCGATCCTCTTAGTAACAACTTCATGATTATCAAGTCTTAAAATCATGTCATGCTAAATGATTTCACTATAATTTAACATTGTTATATTGTGTATATTTTATCATAATATGATTTAATAATTTACAAGCAATAATTCTAATGTGTATATTTTATTATAATATGATTTAATAGTTTACAAGCAATAATTATAATGTGCTTCCTAAGTATTAAACATATGCAAAGATCAATATGATATTGTAATGATATTCCGTTTTTGTGCTGGGTTCTCTTTGTTTTTGTAGTTTTGTACATTTCAATTTATTATTCTCTTTATCTATTGCAGGCAGTGAAAGGCTGGTACTACCTCCTAACTGAGACGGTGGGAAGGAAGAAAGAAACACCTGCAGATTATCAAAAGAGACAAGCTTCTGGCAACCATCAACAGACGTGAGTATCAATCAATTAAAAAAATGTATGTATGTATGTATGTATGTATGTATGTATGTATGTATGTATGTATATCTTAGGTGAGTGCATGCGTACGTGTATGTGTATGCAGAGAGAAAGATAGACACTGACAGACAGACAGACAGACAGACAGTGCAGAGCATAGCAGTATGCGAATGGCAATAAACAGTGTACAATCACGTGAATGAAAAAAGATTATGTTGCTACAATAACTATGTGATCCGTACACGTACATTTTAATATTTAAAAAGAAAATACACGTCTATCAGACAAAGGCATTTTTCTTTTAAATCTAATAATCTAATAATAGAGGGATATATACATCGCAAAAATAGATTCGTTTGTTCGGTACTATAGAGAAACGCTTGCACAAGATCTAGGCTGCGGATTTAAAAATAATATACAATTTAATATAGTAAGTTAGCTAAGATGATTTTCTTGCTGACTAAAGTGTTGGGGTTTTTTTCGGATTTTAGATGGATAGACTTTCGTTTTGTCGATAGGTGCTTCCTTGCCTCCAGTGATACCGGCGATCAATAAGGACATTACGGGAGTAGAGAAGTTGAAAATGACGGTGCGCAGAGACAGAGGAGGAGTTGGCTTCACCCTTGTGGAATCCTGTCCTGTTAAAGTTCGAAGGGTTTACAGAGGTATTATTATCATTGACTGTGTTTGTCTGTCTCTCTGCATAGATAATCCATTAGGGCAGTCAATGGCAAGGTTATGATGGTAAAGTTCTGGTTCTGTATTTTTACAACATTTTCAAGACGAAAATCAAACTCTCGCTCAAAACACCAAAATCATATTGACAAAATATATAAGATATTTTGGTATTTTAAATTTTGCATGCTATTAGAAAAAGGAAAGTATGTTTTATATTTAGTCAAAATGAGTTTGGTGTTTTGAGCGCCCAGAACATTATTGCACATTCTGTCAAAGGGTGTGTGTGTGTGTGTGTGTGTGTGTGTGTGTGTGTGTGTGTGTGTGATAAACGCATAATTGCCTTGTCTACATAATGGAATCTGTAGGTTTGTCTTTTGGCTGGGATCGGTAATGCTTTTGTTTGGTGGAATCGAACATCTCTTATGATGAATGTAAACAGTTATACGGATCGTCTGTCAATTTTTATACATGTGTCCATCTTCCCACCGCTGGAGTGTTCTCCTGTACTGTAATGTCATCCAGTCAGAAAGGGTCGAGTGACCTACTTCCTTTACAGAAAGAATCCAGACAAATTCTGTCCAACTTGATTGGCTCAAATAGTTAAATATTTACCCATTTTGTATTCTAAGCAAATTCTGTATGACCACACTTTTATGTTTCCAGATTATGATGTTTCTCATAAATAGTTGTTTGACCTATTCAAAAAACTTCATCTAAATTACTGATTCTGTTCACATTTTTAGAAGGATAGTCATGAACACTTCATTCGTTTCCTCCATTACACGTATGTTGACAAATTTTATCGTGTCATGTTTTAATTGATAATTAATATTTTCAGACTCACATGCTGCTGAGACTGGTTTGATGGTTTGAGGGAAGATGATGTCATCATTCAAGTAAACGGTGTAAACGTCTCACGATCTACATCAACCAGCGTAGCTAAGCTTTTAAAGTATGTTTCATTTTTTCCGCAGCAACAATGTATCATGTTCTCTACAACATGGCGTTTTATTAAAGTGCCTCTAATATCTAGCGATCCACTATACAGTTGTATATCCTTACGCGTACAAGCTCCAACAAAACGTTCCATACACTTGATTCGTTACTTTGCTGAGACGACTTACAAAGGTGATACTGATAAATGTCTTGATTTTAAGTCGAGCGAAGTAAAATTCTTCTTTGCAATTTATTAACGTGTGTTCTTTAAGAATATACATTATGTTACATACCGGTGTACTTTAGTTTTCAAGCTCTTTAGCGTCGGATTAAAGTAGTTCCTGCGAGTTGTAAAAGTTTGGGATGTAAATTGTTCGTGAAAGTAGTTTGCAAAACCATAATGACTAAATCGAAGTTTTCGGTTTTAAAAAAATGGTAACTTTTCACATGTACTTTGCTTGCATTAATATTAATAATAATTATTATGATATTATATGATAATATATTATATTATATTATATTATATTTGCTCAAATGTGACGTGTGGTTAACTAGGTTTTCTTTTCTTCTTTACATTGCAGGAACAGTGGAAGTAAGGTTAACTTGGAGCTTATCAGACACACTTCTGTATTCGTCGAGTCCCTGCCAAGTAAACGAAGACCCAAGAGATACCAGTGTGACGAGGAAGAATCGGGACACGTTTCCCGTCCAAATGCAGACTTGACCAAGCCTCGACTACGAGATTCTGGCTACATAAGTCCCCATATTGTCAAGTTCTTTACGCGATTTAAGTCCATTTCCAGACTTAGTCTCAACTTGTTTTGAAATGAAGTTTTCTTTTGACTCGATCTGTTTCATCACTGTGTTTGTAAAGGTTTTGAAACTTGCTATGTATTATAGTGCTGATAGTTGGTGATGGGAAACTGTAGATATGTTCTTTGAGGAGACTTTGTTTTTTCCTAGACTTTTACGGACTTTTGTTCTCGTGCTCAAGCCCAGATGCTGTATCAGTGGAGAAGGACATTATATTTGATGCGGAGACCACGGAGCAAGGACACAATCTGATATGTTGTGTGTCGCATGTGATATCTTAATACACAGATAGCGCTTTTAAAAGGAGAACTGTTGCTGAAGTTATCAAGAACTTACGGAAAGCTGTGGGATATTTATTAGTAAGTGACAGATACGTGACACTAATTAGAATGAATATTGTTAGGAATTGATATATAATGGATAATGGCTGCATCTTGGTGCTTTTAATGGTTTTGATTATTCATGATGGTGATATAGACATAGTGTACTGCAAATGCGATAGATCCAATTCCATAATCTCTCTCTCTCTCTCTCTCTCTCTCTCTCTCTCTCTCTCTCTCTCTCTCTCTCTCTCTCTCTACTTTGCTGAGCATCATAGCTTCGTGCTATGAAACACGTTTGCTAATGGTTTCATTTTAGTATATAGGAGCAGTAGAATCGTTAATATCTGCATTATAATATATAGAAAATCAACGAACTATCAATTTATTTTTAACCATGTAATAAATTCATTGTAAAAAGTCATGTCTTAGTTTGTGTCTTATTGGGATTTGGAGAAATTGTTATGTGTCATCTTCGCTAACCATGGTTCCGATATGCTAACCTATATGTACCTTGTTGGATCGATCAGATATTTCTGTGCTTCGGGACTGTTAATCAAATTTCAACTCTTCCTGCGTGATCGAGACAAGGGGTGCACACAACTGGAATGGACTCATAAATAAGCAGTTTTCCACTGCCGTACGGTGTTTGCATAAATACATCCTTTCACCTCAAATGCACGTATAATGGCTTCTCCTGGTACGTTGTCATACTTTTACGATGTTACAAAGTATCCTTTTGAATTAAATTGCCTCCATCATTTTCGGCTGGTGTTACACGCTATTGGTTAGTAGACATCACATACTAAGGGAGGCAACCCATGAAATCCAACTACATGTCGCTATGGCAAAACTTCGAAATACATTATCGATCTGCCGAGGTGTAGATAGGTTAAAATATCGGAACCTTGGCTAGCAAAGACGGCTATGTATGTTCACAGTAAGGGGTTAAAAGCATTAAATCTACTTAAATACTCCTCGTTTTTCCCAATATTTCTTTTTATTACAATTTTGTAATTCATAATTTTAATTTCACTGGATTTAATTCACCTAGTAAAAAGCGGTGAGAGTTGCATCCCATAGACACCCTGCTATATTAAATTGCATAAGACATATATTTAAGCAATCTCATTTAGAAATAACATAAATTCTGCTCCTCCTATCTCCCTGTATCTGACTTCATTATCATGCAATTGTGGAGTTCACCCTATCTTTGACCCTCGATGTTTGTCAGAAAGAAATCAATTTCAGGTACGTTTATCATGTACTCTCTCTCTCTCTCTCTCTCTCTCTCTCTCTCTCTCTCTCTCTCTCTCTCAATGTTACACACAAAGAAAACAAATAGATGGAGATATACATGAAAAATAACATGTTTTGACAATATTAGCTAAGTGTGTCAACCTACTTTTTTATTTTCGCATGATTGCATTACCACTGGTGGTTTGCAAATTTTCGTAAGCTTAATAATCACTGGGGAATACAACAAGACATGCAGATATAATAAAATATCGAAACATAACATCGTTTAGTTGCAACTCTCTTAATCAGGCTTGGCAAAAATACTGCTGTTGAAAAATGTATTTCTCTGTAGCACTGCAGTTAAAAATGTAATTCTGTCTAGCACTACAGTTGAAAATGTAATTCTGTCTAGCACTGCAGTTGAAAATGTAATTCTGTCTAGCACTACAGTTGAAAATGTAATTCTGTCTAGCACTGCAGTTGAAAATGTAATTCTGTCTAGCACTACAGCTGAGATTGTCATTCTCAAGGACAATGAAACATGAGGAGATAATGGCATCAAAATTGTGCCGGTGTTCTTTTAGCATACTGTATTGTGGATTTAAGTGCTGCAAATTGTGCCGTTCCACCAATCAGACAGCTTGCTACATTTACAGAAATAATAATAATAATAATAATAATAATAATTGTCCCGCTGACTAAACAAATGAGGATGATGTTGTTGTTGTTGTTATAGGGTTTAACGCCATTTTTCAGCACAAGATAGGCTATACATGGCGGCCAGTATTAATGGTGGAGGAAGAACCCTGGAAAATCCCGGGAAGAACCACCGACCCACGAGAAGCTACTGGCAGGCTTTCTCACGTACCCACGTTAGCCGAGCCTGGACTCGAACTCACGCAGACAGAGGTGAGATGGCAGTGATCCGTAACGGTCAGCGCTTTAGACCACTCGGCCACTCGGGGCCCCCAAATGAGGATGACATAATTTAGTAGTTTACATTATGGATCTGCAATTAAAACAAATATACGTGTAATTAGAAAAGAATCGACAGAGTTAAATAGCTACTGCATTAAAGAATATAAACAGACCAGAACTTAATAGAAATTAGGCAGGGTTAATATACTGTTATCATATACCTATATTAAAAAGTACAAATGTTATAGAGGTACAATTTCTTAAATGACAAAACATCTGCTGCTCTAAGCTACATAGTCTCTGCAAGTAAGTAAAATTACGGGGTTCTCTCCACACAGTACATCACTATAACAAATGTGGCAAAACTAACGTACTGTACACTTTTGGGATCAAAGGATAAAACCTATAATCATTTTCATAATTCCCTTTTCTAAGATAGTTTTATTATACAGAATATCTCATAATGTTTACACAAGACTATTGTATTATCAGTAAGGATACATAGGGACACATAAAAGCTCGGCACGTTTAACAGTTGAAGAAGCTTTTGTATTGTTTGCTTTACTTTATCCGGCCTAAAGTGGTTAGAGCGTCCGCCTCGGATGCGGGAGGTCGCAGGTTCGAACCCCGGCCGAATGATACCAAAGACTTATAAAAATGGTACTAGCAGCTGCCTCGCTTAGCGTTCAGCATTAAGAAGTTAATGTTAGGACTGATCGGCCTGGTGTCAGGATAATGTAACTGGGTGGGACATCATGCTACATGAGCAGCAGAGACGGTGAACAGATCACTTGTCTGAATCGTCATTTGTCTAAAACATAAGG
>JAECUM010032073.1:0-11804 GCA_016617855.1 Megalonaias nervosa
TTTCCATGGGTTTGGAGCAGCCCTGACTGGATTTGTATCAATTTTGTCACTGGCTGCAGTAGCATTCGATCGGTACTACAGTATTTGCAGAATTATTTCGTCGTGTGGAAAAGAATCTGTGACGCTTGTCTGCCTGATGATCAGTGCTACTTGGATTATCTCCATACTGGCTGCTGCACTGCCATATTTTGGCTGGGGAAGATACGTGTTTGAAAGTTCAAATCTTTCCTGTACATTCGACTTCATGACCAGGTCCCTAAATGTGCGATCTTATAATGTGCTCCTCCAATTATTGTTCTTTGGCATACCTTTCATAATTATTATAATTTCATATGCTTTGATTTATGCAACAGTGTCCCGACACGAGAGAAAATATTTTAGAATAAAGAAAGGCTTTGATAGAGACAGTGTTTTAATGAGGGTACGAAGAAGTAGGAAAAAGTTAGTAAACAACGAGCTTCGTATAGCAAAGCTAAGTCTAACTGTTATTTTTGTATTTTGCATTTCCTGGTTACCATACTGCATTGTATCCTTGATTGGGCAGTTTGGTGACCAATCATTGCTCACTCCTATTTCATCGACCATCTCTGGATTTTTGGCAAAAATGTCGACTGTGTTAAATGCCGTAATTTATGCGCTTTTTAATCGGGACTTTAAACAAAAACTAAAGTTGTCGCTGTGTTTAACAAAGAATGATAAAAGTTATAACAGTTCCTGTTATATTACGAAGCTTTATACGTACAGGAAACGTTCAACTGCAGCTTCATGAAACGAGTAGAAGAAAACATTGCTGCTTGGAATCTTTAGAACTGATTGAAACAGTGCTTCAAAACAGCGATAGTTTTCGACATAAATACACGGATATTTCTATTTGGATTAAGAAACACGCATTTCTCAGCAAACCGCTCAGCAGCACATGAAGGTTATTTAATACCGAAGCAACTGGAATAAAGGGTCTCGCCCAATATCGGCCGACCGCTGTTCACACTACAGATTGTTTTCTGACTAAATTACTTGGATATGATTGTGACTTGACCGACAGACAGGTGGAGGTAGTCACTTGTGTCTGAGATAATCTATCATTACCTGTACTGGTCAAAGAGAATTCATTTCGCTATCGTGTCTGGTGAAAATATTAGGAAATTCTGAAATTCCCTTTACTTGAATCGAGATGCTTGGGTACTATTATATACCCAAATACTTCTAATTTATATTACAAAATGAAAATGTCTTAGATCTTTGTTTCCAGATGAAACGTTCTCTCAAATCCTTTTCGATAGATGAATGTCTGGCGTGTTGTGGTTGTCTTTGTTTTTATTGTTGTTTCTGTATCTCTGCGTTAGGAATGAAAGTATTGCAGTCTTCAGTGTAAGCTTTTATTTCTGATGATATCCGTCATGGTATCTCATTCTAACGATGTTCATATATTGTATCATCAGCTACTTATTTATCGAGTTTGTATCCTGAAGGTAAAATTTAACTAATGGAAATGAATAAAGTCTTTTTTCGTCTTGTCTTGTCTTGTCTTAATTATCCACGCATGTGCTGGATAATCTAGGATATCTGATTAATAATGCTTGGGTTTAATTTTAATTCTTTTCGAGTTTGTCGAGAGGCTTAAGTGCATAGGAATAACAAACTGCAATCACGTGAAATCAGTCTCAAATTTAATCAAACAAGACCTGGAAAGATTATTTTGTATGCCATTTTCTCAATCAGTCACGAAAACGTACAAGAAAAAATTAAACGGAAATCGCAATATTTGTGATGTCAGATGCAAACCTTCGAAACTATACTGGAGCTGGTGTATCTGTGGTATAACATATTACTGACCAATCGCTGAACGTCAAAGTCACACACGTGACGAGCATATATCATCAACCCATTGCCGAATGTCAAAGTCAAACTTTTAGTGACCAATACAATTATTAGTAAAGGGAGAATGCATGAACTTACCACAGACACAATGGTAAGCTTGATGGACATTCTCTTATATTGTCCGTCACCTAGCTAACTTTTATATAGCATTCAAATCGAAGTGGATATATATCTTTATCGTTTTTCAGTCAATGTTTGATAAAGTTTCAGTACATAATTATCAATATATTCTGGTCACTTTGGTGAAATTGGCAAATGAACTAATTTGCATAATGTGATATGTTAATGAACAGGAGTGGTACCCTCTGCTCTGTCAATTAAATTCTACAATTTTAAATCCGCTTTCAAAGTTTGCGCCTCACCTACAATTTAATATAGAAAACAAACAAAATTACTTTTCAGACAAAGACTTTAAATACAACATTATTGATACTACTAATCATCAGCGCGCGCGTGTGTCTGTGTGTCCTGCTTTTTTGATGACTTTGTTCTTGATGAACGACTAAAAGCAAAAACAAGGAAAGAAACTAAGCCTCGAACTGCGAACTGCCTTAGATAATTTGCTATTTTTTCCACAAGGGGTGCTCTCCACCAGATTAACAGGATAACACAAAACCCGGGGTTCTTTAGTGTAGTTTCTAGGGAAGATAGATAAACATATCGATCAGGCGCATGAAAGCAATAATTCTGAAATATGCATATTATTAAAAAAAGATAAGGCCGTACTGATGAATATTATCTTGAACAAGGCATTGAACATTTAGAAACTAAAATATATCAAGATTACAATGGAATATATATTAAAATTACAGAATTTAAAAGAATACAAAAATGCAATTGGAAAACAATAAGAAATATGAAATTCGAAGGGAATGCAAAGACAAAAAGACCCAAGATACTTTGATATGAAAAACAAGAAAATGCTTCTTTAATTAGAAAATCTCAATTATACTAATGAGGTCATGTCGAGATTGATTTATGAATATAGATAAAACGGATATTTTAGAACAAAAATGCAAGTATTATAATAAGTTATATATTGAAAATTGTGTTTTGGAAGAAAAGGAACTTGAAAATGAATTAGGTCCTAATGAATATAACCTTACTCATGTTACAAAGTTAAGAACGTGAAAATACTCATCAAGAATTTGCAAAGTTAGTTGAAAAGATGCCTATTCATACAAGCCCATGTCTAAGTGTACCAGTTTATATGTATTTTATCTGTCTTTCCTTTGTCTACGGTTAGGTAAAATGTTCTTTATCTCCTTGTTTAAAAAAATAAAATTAAAATTGAATGTTCTTAATCTCCAAATTGAAGAATGAAAATTTAAAAGGAATTAAAAACAATTATCTAATGAGTGACAGTTGACAGAAAAATGAAATCTGAATATCAACATATGAAAGTTATATATATTTTTTCTACTGCTGTTCAGACTGTTAAAGTATTGTGTCGACTAACTTTTCCATGTATTCAAACATGATAAATGCCCTTCATTGATGGATCGGGTAACGCTGGTGAAGACACAATTTACTTTCTTTTGTAAGTTTTAAAGTATTTGCCCGATTTGAAACTAGCTATTGCCACTAAAACACCACCAACTCATTAGCATAACATCTTCAAAACAAAACATAAGAAAAAGGGGGGAAAGGAGTTTGTTCAGGTTCGAGAAATGTGTATAACTACATTATCGTCGAGAGTCATTAGAGAAGTTAATATTGGTATCTCCCTTGATTACTCTTTGCCATAGAATACACGAAAACGCAGTATTTCGCATCACGTTCCCTCACAACTCGTTCTCTTTCAAAATATACCGCTGTCGTCTAGTCCAATTTTACCCTTGGGTTATCTAAGTCCATCGTGTTCGTGAATACAATAATCTTGCTAGAGAGCGAAAAACCGTAGAATGAAACACAAATACTATAATCAATTTCTCAAAATGGTCTTTAATGCAAAGTTTACTACCTCCACAAAATTATCTCCTGTTTTGAAGAGAGATTATGATAAAGAAAACAAATATCTTTTTAAGTGAAACGTTTATATTGTATTCTCATAGACGAATTATAAGACTTGGTTAGCCAGGATATATATATATATATATATATATATATATATATATATATTATGAAGAAGGGTGAGAGATTGAGAGAGAGAGAGAGAGAGAGAGAGAGAGAGAGAGAGAGAGAGAGATTGTTATGTATACAATTACTTTGCTAAGACAGTTTGAGATCTTCTACTTCCATGGGGATAATTGTTCCCTCCAAAAATTTTAAATATATTCAGCAATGTTTCCCCGACGTGTGTATCAATTTAACAGTTTCTGTTGGCGTGTGATGTCAAGTTGTATTGGTAGTGGTTTATTTACAATTCAAGTGAAGCAATTAGTACTTGATTGGATGTATATTCCTGATAGAGTACTCTATTAACATACATAATCACCAGCATTATTACCGACAACTGATGAGGTTTGTGACTTGAATTTATGCCTTGGCAGTTTCTTGATTTAGAATTGGAAAACATCGGTCGTTTCTTAATGTAACAGTTACTTACATTCCTTAGTATATCAGTGGCAAATTCTTCGTCATGGATCAATAGTTGATAAGTATACCTATACAGCTTAACTCCAGCAGTGTAGGAAAGACTTTACATTAATAGTGCCCTATGTCAGGTGTTTAGAAAGAAGGGGGTTCGAATCTAGCGAGATTTCTTTCTGATTATTCTTTCTATGTTTATTTTGATTCTGCGGTTTTTATTTTTAAAAATAAGAATGAACCGTTTTGCTGATCAGAGAATAATTATATTCCAAACAAAATATTTTCCGACAGAGGTACCTTTCATTCGTCAATGTCTCTAAGTGAAACGATGTAAATACTCTCGAACGACATAATATAAAAATATACAATCTGCTGCGCATTACAACTCAAAACGCTTTAAATAATGAAACGCAAGACGAGAAAACAATGCGTTATAGGCTGACCAGAAACAAAGACCAGTATTAAGCTGTTTCTTCCTAGCCAATAGCTGCTGATTTTACCGTCTTACAAGAACTGTATATCCTGATTCACTCGGGTCTGAATATAGTTTTTCTGATTCCAAAATTACGTATAAAACCGTATAAGTAAGTAGCAAGGTAACCGAACATTGTCTCACTCAGCGGAAGTACTCACCTCACCCCACCCCTTGTAGGTTCGCATTTGTAGAATAGGTCGGATGAATCCTCCTCGCTGCAGGTCGATAGGGGCAACAGAATGGAGCCCGACGATTGCCACTCCAATGCAACACACTACTTTGGCCTCGATTTAAGCTAGGCGGTTGGTCAGAAGATTCCATTCTCATTATGTGGCTATTCACTCCAAGCTCCATGGGATATGTTAAATGCATTAAATTTAACTGGCTGTTCATACATTCAGAAGTCATATTTGTGATTAAAGTAACATAGTATTAACCATACAAAGGACTGAGGGTGGTAGCAAGGGTCAATTAACAAAGTTTCATATTTGCTCGAGGGTACCATCCTGTGTCGCCTTGACACGCGAAACGCAATAAATGATGAAAATCCCTCTCCACTTGTTGAGCTCTGGGACAGGTGGGGAGTACATGTGACCAAATAATAATCTTACGTTACGAGAAAACCCAAATAAAACATCAAACAGTATTGTAAAACCTAGTATCAAAAGGACCAGTAATTATTCAACTAGCGAATTTCAGGAGGAAATTCGTCAGAGTGAGGAAAATTGGCCACGATTTCTCATCATTCTATCCAATGAAGAGAAGGAAACACTAACCAGCCTATGCCTTTTTGTGATAGCTAAAATACTTCAGGGTTTGGCTGGAGAGTCAAGAAGTGTTAAATGACTTTTAGTTCAGGCCGACAACTTGTTGAGGGTAGCTGCAAAGCTTACTCTGACAAAGAACATCGTTCGGTTTGTGGTACAAATCTCTCAGCTTTTGAAGAGGTGTTGACTGATTTAGATATTTCAATAGTTACAGCGAAACAAATCATTATCAGTCGTAACAGCAAGCTGATTCCAACCAACACCGACAGCCTGACGTTCGTCTGTGCCACTTTGACTTCATCGCTCAAAGCCCAGTTCTTGAAGATCTCTATCAACCCTTTCATTCATAATCACTTGTTGTATTCAACTGATAGAAGTTATGGCCATCACAATAATGGTTGCAAGAGGAAACAAATCTGTGACGATTGTGGGCAGGAGGGTCACGATGGATCTTCCATCAGAATGGACATTGAGAATATCCTAAGTGGAAACTCGAGAAGGAGATGGAAATTTGAAACATGAGAAAGGCATGGGATTTCTGAAGGCCAGGATATTTTGGTAGCCATAGTTCCAAAAGACAAAGCTGTCTCATCCTATCCTAAATTAACTTGGAGAAGAAACCACTGTTTATATTCCGAAAGACATTTAATGGCTAGTTTTAGCCTTGACATGCCATTTAGACTTAGAGTGAAGTTGACAACTCAAAGAATCAGCGTGACAGTGTAGCAGTTAAGAAACATAATGATACAGATTACGAACCATCTAAATCTACCACATAAAAGAGCAATAAATCACTGGTCTCAGCAGTCAAAGAATAACTATACAGCACATGATTCCGAACTCTACTCAAGATAAACCGGTTAAATCCAGAAGAGTTACAGACGGCTTGCGCCATTTGAAAGCCATGCTATAAATCAAATAATGAGAGGATTAAAGAATCCACCTGCCTTCGAGCTCTTTAATAAGTTGTCAAGTCTAGAAAGTCTGATATCGCACTAGAGAAAACTCTCAGAAGTCCCGTACTTCCACTACTTTCATAATATATCTGGCACCATAATATAATGAAATTGCAGAGGATAAAAGAGACAATTGATGAAATTAGTCTCCCACTTCAAGAACAGGGTCCAATGGCTTTCTGCCTTCTGGAGACCTTTTTAAAAAGAAAACGAGTTAACCTTAATCACCTAACCACGTAAAAATAATGATAATTCTGTTGAAAGACCCCATGTCTCTAAGTCAAACTTTCGCTCCCCTATTAAACGAGTATGAAATATGTTTCTACAATCATTGGTAAACGTAAAAACAGCCATACCAAACATATGACGTAAGGATCACAGCCATACCAGAAATCTCAAATACATTGGCCAACCTAGTCTCGAAAATCTCTTCACACCAATATTATTCTGAAAACGTCCACCGTGTCAAAAACCTCAAGGAAAAGGTGCCGTTAAATTTCAGATCTGCTACTGGTAAAATTACAATAAACTTTTCGCTCTCAGAGAATTACAAGACTCTTTTCATCGAGCCAATGCCACTTCAGCAGGGCCAGATTATATCCACTATTAATGTTAGTGCACATGTATCAAACAGAATGTACGCTTAAGACAAAATAGTTATAGGCAAGAGTAAAGCATGAATAGATATTGTATACATTGCTATTCTTACAGACATGACTCATCAGCCTGTTGGTATCTAAAGCTTGTCAACGTCCGACATGAATCCCTAAAATGTCCAGTACATTACTCTGACTCTAAGCACCAAAAACGTACAAATATATCGTCCCAATAAGATTTATCGAGGTTAACATAATATTTAATCTCTGGAACAAATTTGATATCTTAACCAATGCTTCTGATAAATGCAGCCTTTTCATATGCAAATGCCAGAAAGGGAACGTTTTCTTTAAAGTTGCATGATAGCTGCTACTGACCACCGAACATATTTATGGACATTGCCTGTATTATCGAACACTATAAATGGACATTGCCTGTGCTACCGAACCCATTTATAGACATAGCCTCTATTAGCGGGCGCGTTTAGGGACATTGCCCGTATTACTGAACACGTTTATAGACACTGCCTTTATTACCGAACACGTTTATGGACATCGCCTGTATTACCGAACAGGTTTATGGACATTGTCCGTATTACCGAACACGTTTATAGACACTGCCTGTATTACCGAACACGTTTATTGACATTGCCTATATTACCGAACACGTTTATTGACATTGCCTGTATTAACCGAACACGGTTATAGACATAGCTTGTTATTACCGAACATGCCTGTATTATCGAACACGTTTATGGACATCGCCTGTATTACCGATCACGTTTATAGACATTGCCTGTCTTAACGAACACGTTTATGGACACTGCTTGTATTACCGAACACGTTTATTGACATTGCCTGTATTACCGAACACGGTTATGAACATTGCCTGTATTTCCGAACATGCCTGTATTACCGACCATGTTTATGGACATTGCCTGTATTACCGATCACGTGTATAGTCACTGCCTGTCTTACCGAACATGTTTATGGACACTGACTGTTTTACTGAACACTTTTATAAACACTGCCTGCATTACCGAACACGTGTATGGACATTGCCTGTATTACCGAACATGCCTGTATTACCGAACATGCCTGTATTACATAACACGTTTATGGACATTGCCTGTATTACCAAACACGTTTATGGACATGGCCTGTATTACCGAACACGTATTGATGGACATTATCTATCCCGAATCAGTCTTGATTAGGAAACCTCTTAGTCTAATTCTAGTTCTAAAATACTTTTTTCAAGAAGAGGTTTGAGTATAATAAATCTAAATATTCCACATCCGAACCCAGCTAGATAAACTCAGGCATACCTGATTAGTATCCCTCAGACTGACATTCCAAGTCTCTGCAAAACATCTCTTAATAATAATGCTGCTAATGATCACTCAGTGTCCATCGACAGAACGGGCTGACAGAGCATAAGAAAGAGCCCGTCTTCTTCTATTCCTCTATACATACCATTACATATCCAAGAAGAAAGGATATTGACGCGTCTGAGTTGGAAACTATTTGGATTGATCTGAAACAACCACCATTAAGCCCCCCCCTCTCTCTCTCTCTCTCTCTCTCTCTCTCAAAATTCACTACCGTATTGGTTTGAGAGATTTAAAAATGAATTATCTAGTGCTTCTGATTCTAGCTTATTACTTTTGTTAATGGAGGATCTCAGTATTGATTTGATGAATGAACGGCAAGTTAAAGCTAATGATATTATGCAAATTTATAATTTCGCTCAAATGATACACTCCCCAACTTGATCCATTGACAAGTCCGTTACGTTAATCGATCACATTTATTCTTCACTCCCTGAATTTATAGTATAGACATCTGTTCCAACACGAGCTCTGAAAACCTTTTAAAACAAGGCCCATATCTGTGTAAGTACAGATCATACACTGTTTCCATGGAGATACCTTTTTGACCGACTTGAAATATGTTGTAAGTAACTGTCAACTTACTTTTAAAACTTCAGACTCGGATATACAACGTTGTACTGTTCAATATAGTGTAGTCCTATATCGATATGATCCAAATAAATGGAAAAGATTCAAAAGAATTATGCAATCTCACTGGTTTAACTCCGAACTAAGAGAAGCCATGAAAATGCATGATTTCGATCACACACAGTGTGACAAACAAATTTCAGATCATCACAATTAAAAAAACAGAAAGGGATAGGTACTATAAAAGTCAACATCGTTCCAATTTCAAACGTTTACCATATTTTCTTAAAAAAAGACTCACATGTCTCTTTTTGTGTAAATTGATTAATGTGTTTTCGGATTCGCTCAAAAGTAGGATTCTTAAAACTTTGCTTTGCTTTATTTTATTTTATATTATTTATTTTATTGTATTATTCATTTATTTATACGGGCTAAGTGTGCATGTATGTATGTATGTATGGTTGTTTGTATGTGTGTGTATGTATGTATGGGATGTATGTATGGATGGATGGATGGATGGATGTATGTATCCTTGTATGTATGTATGTGACAAGGAATTGATTTAATACCATCTTGAAACTATAATTAGTTATTTTCGTTGTTTTGATTGTCATATCCATACTATTCATAGACTATTTGTAGACTTATCAGCTTTAATAATCTTTTATGTATTTATTATTAGAGCCCTTTATTGTGTTATATATATATATATATATATATATATATATATATATATATATATATATATATATATATATATAGAGAGAGAGAGAGAGAGAGAGAGAGAGAGAGAGAGAGAGAGAGAGAGATAAACAGTTTTATTAATATTTTTCTTATGTATAATGCACATTTTTAAAAAAAAATAATATATTATACCTTGATATATCATTGACGAATGTTCCATTTTTCATCAGAACTAAAATTGTATAAGAAAAACTATGGTACGCATAATACTTAATATCATAAAATAAATATTTTATAAATAATTAATCATAATATATTGAGAATTAATTTTAAAGTGCCCTTTCATTTTTTAAACATTAGTAAAGTTATTTTTATGATATAAGTTTATACTTTCACTAGTTAAGTTATTCTGTAAATTAGAATAATATGAAAATATTCTTAACTATTTGTAAACAGGGGACATAATTGAGAAAAAAAAAAGTTTGATTAACGAATGTCTTATAGAATTTTGGAATTTAGACCTTTTGGATATACCGTATTAAGACGGTGAATCCAGTAGGTTTCCTTTAGCAGACGTTCCATCCCAGATTCAGCTATAACAATAGGTTGAAGGGAAAAATCTTGCGAAGTATGGGAACTCTTGTCAAAATGTGCGGCAACATGATTGATCGATATAAATTTTTATGTCTGATCTATGTTGGTTCATACGTTTAGACATTTGTTGACTGGTTTGTCCAATCTATTGGACCACATTTTTTGCATGTGATCAAATAAATAAGATTTGATGTTGCACAATTAGTATCACAATGCATATTAAATGTTTCTTACTATTGAAAGAAGTATTTTCATTAATTAAAGAGCAATGCGAACATCTAGGTCTATTACATTTAGTTGATGATCCTTTTTATATGATGTTTTTTTCTAGTTTAGAATTAATTAGGAAATCTTCAAGAATTTTAGTCCTTTTACAAGCAAGTGCGGGTTTGCTTTTGTGTAGCGATTCAACACTGCTTTGCATGATAATTGTAATAATTCCTAATATTTATTGATAATCTTACCTATGTTAGGCAAACGTGGATTATATTCAATAACAAAAGTAATGATATTTTCATTTCTAGTTTTGAGTTTACAGTGTAAAGATTCAAGTTGTGTAAGAGAAGATAATTTTTGGAAAGCAGTAGAAATGATGTCACTAGGGTAATTTCTGTTTAAAAAATGCTGACCTAACTCTGTCAAAGATGATTTGAAAACAGCGTCACCCGAAATAATTCTTCTATATCTTTTTGCTTGACTGTATGGTATCCCGTTTTTACGTGATTTAGGATGACATGAAGAATATTCAACATATTGATGAATATCCATGTTTTTGACGTGAACCATGGTAGTGATGTCATTATTTTCATTTTTCACGACCTCTACGTCCAAAAATTATACTTTAATTTTAGACAAATTGAATGTAAATTTTATTGTTGGATGTAATTTGTTTAAACAATCTATAAAATAATTAAGGTCTTCTAATGAATAACTCCAAACCATTTTTTAAAAAAATGTTCATTATACATTAATAAAAATATTAATAAAACTGTTGATCTCTATTTATTCATAAATTTTTGATATAGTTATCAATTGAGATATATGTTTCTTTAAGATCCAGTGTTATGTAATTTTATGTATTAAAATATCATTTATCTGTACTGTATATGCATATTTCCATGTCAGTTATTAGTTAAAGAATAAAACAATTAGGTTAAAAATGTAAGCTATAACGTGATCTTGTTTATATCATATTGTTTATATCATTGATCACTTAGAAACAGAATATATTTAATGACGTAAGCAATTATATTGAATTCAGTTTGAATTCAGTCTGATGAAGTAATAAAGCGAAACCGGTCATACATTCTACGTGTTGGTGTTTATTATTATTATTATTATTATTATATATATATATATAT
>JAECUM010032074.1:0-34917 GCA_016617855.1 Megalonaias nervosa
TATATATAGAGCACAAATTAAAAATTGTCTAACCTGTATGATAGAATATTTGTATTAAATATAAATTCTGCCTCCTATTATCAAGAATTTTCCTACAGAATCGAGGGATATCACTTTCCGTTCTGTCTGGTGTATATTTATAATTCTCTATCATTAATCCTATATACCTTGACTTTTATCATAGGAATTCGGAATGACTGTGTAGATAGATGACAATTAATTATTAGGTCATCATGCGAGTGTGTCTACTACACATGAGTGCAGATAACACAGACTCAGTTGCATCATTTTTTGGTGATGTATGCTTAGTTGTGATGGAATATGGGGTGGTGTGTGGAGGCAAGGCGATGGGTGCCGTTTACCCGCAGACCCGTGTTCGATTCTCCGTAGAGTACGAATTAAAAATTCTCTAATCTGTATGATAGTATCATTTGTATTAAATATTAATTCTGCTTATCAAGCATTCTCCTATAGACTCCAGAGACATAATATATATGGTAGTGCCATTAACGTGTATTGAAAAATATTAGATGGTTTTGTATCTGTAATAACGCCTGAAAATCATCTGCGATGTGGCTTTATCACTTCAACTATTTCGATGCGATAGGTGCAACACATTTTCTCATACAGGTTTGGATGTCATGCACCTTTGGTGATGTCCGCTCACGTCCCTTGTCACCTAATTGATGCCCCTCACCTCTGCCCATCGTCTACACCAAATATGACTCAGTAATGATTGAAAAGCATCCCTATATTACCATTAACGAATATCCGGTCTTCTCGACATTCCAGTCAGAGCAGCTTCACTAATTGCCTTTGTTTGGCTGGTCTAGTATTCTTTAATTTTAATATCTTGTAGTCCTGCTGGTCTCATTCATTACTGCTGATATTTTCTTACTGAATTGTGATTAATAAATGAATGAGTGTTTTATTATTATTTTTTTTTGTTTGTTTTTCAAAGGCATAGTAACCATTTTAATTTGAAACTGATAGAATCTGATGTTAAACAGAAAACCAGAAGTGGTGCAGAACTGTTACTTTATACATTACTGCATCAATTTGCCACTTATATGAAATAATTTGTTTACTTAGGTTAGGCATGGGACGAGTACTCTAATCAATAAAACTTAGTGGCAAATTTTTTATGCAACTTTCCGCAATAGTAGCTATCGTCTTCAGTACCGGACGTACATTCGAGTGTGGCAAAATGTACATATGGGAATTGTAATGAAGGCAAAGATCCAAACGCAGGAACTTGCCTCTCGTTTGAGTTAATTCATTTTCTTCAAATGACTATAAGCTTAACTTTCTAGTCAACAAAATCGTGCGGTTTTTCTTCCCCACCCTCAAGGTAACGATGGTCGGTGTGGGACTTCTTGATAGACTATGTCTCCTATCAAATAATAGCATTGTCTCATTTAGGAATCCTCATTTTGCACTATCTATTTTTAGTCCGTTAAAATTGTCTTATACAATCCGCGATACACACGAATCAAATGAATTGTGTGGGTATTTATCTATGTTTTGCGTGAACATAAATTCTTTAGTCAGTTAATAAAAGAATTATATTGATACACATGTACACGTAGAAAAATCTGATAGTACACTGGTCTTGCATTTGCTACATATAACATCGATTCAAACTTCCTTGTGCATCATTTCCGAGAATACTTTAAGAAAGGTTGTCGTCATTCAGCCTAGTGCTGTGTGGATGCACTCTACTTAGATGTCAAAGAAGTTCACATAACACTCAGTGGTTATCATCTTCCTGGATGAGTGATGAGGTAAATATCGTTACTTTAGAAAGAATGAAAGATGCATACATACATACATACATACATACATACATACAGAAAGACAGAAAGACAGATAGATGGATAGATAAATAGATAAACAGAATGTCTTACATGTATTGTATATTATAGATAATATATCATACCTTACTTGTTATAACCATTGATAGGTCAATTTTAATTATATAATATCGTTTTTTTATATCAGCATTTTATACTGCAGTATTTTTTATTTGTGTGCATACGATTCTTTGAGTCAAGCGGAATTGTAAATATTAATTAAACACTTTGTATCAAAGATAATTCAATGCATTTCTGAAATGTTGACATAGACCATGATATGACACAAGGTCAGTGTTGCATTGGTCAGCGATGCCTAATAGAAAAGCTTGAACAGTTTATGACTTTATAACGCAGAACGGTCACGAAATGTAAAGGCCGAGTTTAAGTTGCAGTAAAATCAGTTATATCACAATGTATACATATACATACATGCTTACAATATATTTTTGTTTCATGTTAGGTGAAGAGAAAGATCCGGTGAATACGGATATAGTCCTTGAGATGTTGCGAAGAAGAAAATAAAGTAAATCTTCACTAAAGAGAGAAATAGTTAGAAATAATGAGGATACTAGTATTCAGTTTCTTTCCCCTGTACCTTGCACTAGGTAAGTGCATTCTTTGTGTGATTGCTATTAGTTTTCATATAAACAAAAATTAGATACGATTACAATTATAATGTACGGTAAATTTTGTTGATAAAATCACGATATATGTTATAGAACATCAGCTATGTCTTACTTGGAAATTCAAAAAATGAATCAAACGAATTTTCATCCAGCTATTTTTAAATGATAAAAAAATCAGACAAAAATATCTCTCCATTTAACTCACCATCCTGAGCATTTTGTAATCGCAGAAACTGAATTACGTTTAAAACTACTTCGACTTTCCTTTGGTCGTTGTGAGTTTCTATTAACAGTCTTTTAACTCCTTATTCAAGTTCTTTGTTTCATCCCAGGGGTAATAATCTCGAGGTTTTGTAAATAGGAAGGATGACTTCCCATTTAAACTTTTGACGCTAGCGATCTTGGGGTCAACTATACTCGATCATTGCCATCATTAAAGATCTGAAATATTTCCTTCGTTTCAAAAAAGCTTGAGGAACGATAGTTTTAACGTAACAATTCGGGTAGGATAACACAATATTTGTCCCTTCAGTACCCAGAAAAGATGGACGTGGTGTTGAACCGCCAACAAAATTCAGATACGTATCAATAACTTATCTCATGTTCTATCAATATACAATTGCATACTAAATTTGATTAGAATCTTACCATCCGTAATGTTATCGAAGCTGCGAAAACCCAAGTTTAGGAGAATGGCAACCAGAAACATAATCCTTTAGATGATGACCCAAGAATCTGCAGATATAACTAATAACCGGTCCGTTTAATGTAAAACTGCATACCAAATACTTTTTCTTTTAACTCTGACAATCCCTAGTAAAGCTATGATGGGTAAACCAAAGTTTACAAGATTAGGCAATTATGGGTCGTAACTCTATGTTATAAATAATGTTGTAGAACGCTGAAATGGGATCAGCTGGGAAATTCTTATAAACAAAATGTTTCAGCAATTTGGATCAAAACAAACAATTGTTGGCAATGTTTTCCTGTCGAAAAGAACTGGTGGTGGTGGTGGTGGTGGTGGATGGGGAACAAGATGCCATTTGGTCTCTAAAAGGTTACATGGAACCTTGGAAATTAAATATCATCCTGTGTCTCATTAGCATTAAGATGCAGAACTCAGATGGAAATCAAACAATCTCTTTCTTCGAAAAGCAAAAGCTTGGATGAGAGAAAATTTGCTTCTCTAAATAATTATTTAGAACGTTAAAAATAAAGCTTAGACAAGGTCTTGTTAAGATATATGTGTAAGACAAAATAATTATAATTCAAAACCAGTTAACGGTTATGCTTCGAAAACCTAAGTTAAAGAGAATTGATAATCAGGGGTCATAACGCCTATAAATGATGACGTGGAGCGCTGTAAATCATAACCATTATAGATTTCGCTAATGTAAATCAGTAGAACACATTTGGTTGAAATCCAATGATCCCAGATAAACCTATTTTACTGAAATCAAAGTGGTGACGGATAAATTAACAGATGGTCGAATGGTCTAACTGACAGACGGATAAAGTGATTACTGTTGGATTCCACCTACTTTGTCTAGCGAGACGTGGAACTGGTTGTAAACTCACTATAACAACTCATTAATTCAATGTCAAAGCGTTGTAAATGAGAATCAACCTTAAATAGAATTGAACACACACACACACACACACACACACACACACACACACACACACACACACACACAACTGTGTGTGTATATATGTTAGAGTAGGAAACTGAGATATTTAGTGGTAATAGCATTGCATATACGCTTAAAAACAATACATTGCGTCAACGCTGATCGAATGTGTGCACCAGAAGTAAGAAGCAGGAGTCTATGTGCAGAAGTATTCAAGCTTTAGAACATTTTGAAACTTACCGTGATGATCAGAATCGTTTTGGTTACCTGGTTACATACCTAAGCTAGACCTATTTTGTAAATTTTGGTTGCTTGGTTGGATGAAAACAACTAATTAATGGTAAAGTGACGAGATAGGCAATTAGAGCGGTAGCTATAAACACACTGTTAGATAATCAAGAATCAGACATCGTATCTTATCATTATTTTGTTACCTTATGTATCTATTAATGATGTTGCAGACAGAATCATATCTTTGCTGTCTATTTGTAAATAGATCACACATTCTGTAAGGCTTATAGTTTTTCCACCTGTTTTGTGAGTAAGTAATGTTTAATTGATGCAATATTTTGCAGCCCAGCACTGCCCATATAAGGCACACCATTATAATCCCCGCTTTGGTCCATCCTGTGAATATCTCTGTCACTGTGGGGGATACCAGTGTAATGAGAAAACTGGAAAATGCCCATCCAACAATGAATGTGATCCTGGCTGGATGGGACTTGGCTGCCAATATGGTAGGTGTTATTCTTTTTTTATCCGCATAGCTACGTCTTGAATCTAAAATTTTAGGTGCCGTATACTGTAGTTCATACTTAAGGATACGTATCTCACAGGTCATACCCTTACATGCTCAGCTGGCTGCATGGAATATTTCGTCTGTAAAATACCATTATAAATATTCACTTTTAGTATCGAAATATACAAGTTCATTGCCTGTAAAGTGTAATGAAATGTTTTCCGCACAAGCAACACAGTGAAGAGAAGACAGATAGAAAAACAATAATACAGACACGACTCAATGACTGAAATGCAGATTGAATATTGATATTAACAGGACATAACCGTTTGCAATCAGAAGATAGTTAGGACAGTTAGTTGAAACTCGAAGTTCTGGTCTCTAACTGTACTCTCATATTTTCATGAAAGAACTTATCACCCTTATAGGAATCGGCAAAATATACCAGATAATTGTATTAGCTCACAGAGTTAACTAATGATATTACTGGAGAGATTCCGACCACAGACGAGAAAGATACGAACCCTGCCTCCATCTAATTACTCAGTGAAAGGTTTAAATGTTCAAACAAATCAATATAACAATCTGGTACATTTGTGTTAATTTTAATGCCTCTACATGCCAAGAGTGTGTTGGTTGTAAGTAATGTCGTAATTACGAGAATATGTTGTACTAGAATGCTAACTGCGATAGTTGTGCTATGTAAACCGATATTTGTCATCGTGTCGTGAATACTGCAGATTCAGGATCGTTTTTTTGCATGCACCGCAGGAACGCATAAAGATGTTGAAGATTTCGACCCACGTAGGCAGAACAGTTGACCTTATAATAGTTTACACGTAAAATATTTCACCTAAGTTTGACCTCGGACATGTTCCTGTTAATACTATTGTTTAAATGTTTCTAAAATAAATTCTTCACCATTGTTTTCTGAACAATTCAATCGTAACTTTGCTAAGACCATTTGATCTGTAGTAATTCTAGGGTTCTACTCGGGAAATGGAGCCCTTTGACACAATTTCTATGATACAGAAAGATTCTGCATAAAATCAAAGATAATAAGTACAAATCGCCTGACTTCATTCTCATGTTCATTCTTAACGTACCTATCATCGTATCTGTATTATCTTAGAGTCAAATACTGGATCAAATGTGCACTAAAACCTGCATAGACTTTCTCCTAAAGTTGCAAATAGATTGATTATATATAGTCAGTAACAAGCGTTACAGCACGTTATGATTACAGGAGTAAAATATAACGTTTTACTAAATACTTAAGTGTGAAATATAAAGACTTATTGGCGAAATAATTTTTATTTTTTCTCATTCCTATATTTTCACATGTGAAAATTTCCCATCATGCCATGTGACTCTTGATTGTGTTGTACCTGCAACAAGAAAACCGAGTACTTCGTGAGTTAGAACAAATAAATAGAAACTTCCTTGACAGCAACGACATAACGGCTGTGATGCATTTCTGAATGGGACTTGCATTGTTTTCAGATAAAGTCAAATAGTATATAAAATGACAAAAATGTAATTTACTGTAACATATTAGGTCAGCACAATCGTACCTCTATCTTAAGTCACGTATGATCAGGCTATGAAAGTAAGGTGAATTAACGAAGAGAAGGTGGGGATAGCGTGTTTTACCGAAGAGTGAGTTTTATCTTGTAAACTTCGATTCGGGAGTAAGTTTGGTGTATAATAAAAGGAAACTTGTCTTTACCTACGTTAATACCGGATATATATTTCATCTGGTGGTACCAAAACTATGCATTTTAACTCGTGGCTTCGCCACTGGTTAAAATATTATTGTTTTTGGTACCATGAAATATATCCGGTAATAACACAGGAAAAGAAAATAGCCACTATTTTATGCCAATATTTCTTCCTGTTTATTACCTATTAGCACTTTAATATCATATCATTTATTATATGTAATGTTTTCTTAGTTATTGTCAAATTATATTGTTTGATTACATATTTTTCTGTCAAACTTCTGACTGTTTGATAAAGAAAAATTGCTGAGATGAATGGCAAAATATCAATTTTCTGTTTAAAAATAAATATGTATTTACATGTTTTGACCATGTTTATGAGTATATATACCAATGAATCGCGATCCTTCAGATAAATGTTAGACCCAGTGAACGTTGAACGTAATTTAAGTAATATTTTGGTTTTTCAGTAAATATTGCCTTCAAAGCACCAGTTCAAACAATTCACTTGACAAATGGACAACATATTACGGACAGCGTTAAATCCACGTGTGCTTTTCCGACCAGTCTTAGCAAGAATATTGCATATTTAACAGTAGACTTTGGAACTGAGATGAAGATCACGGAGGTGCATCTTTTATTTGCCCAAAGAGGTAAATTGTACACCTAATAGGAAAACACTTGTATGCTTCTGTTATATAAATTTTCTTTTCCTTACCACCTCTTGTACAGTATAATTATATTACTTACAATATGTGATTTTTCTTTTGAGTGGATTGAACTGCCTCATTCTTGCAATGGCTCCTTTTTCATAAAGAAAATCACATTATACAATAGTCTCTGAAATGTGAAAAAGACAATCAATGAACATCCACTCCATGGAGTTCAGTTTTAATATCATAATTTTGTTCGGTCTCTAAAAAGGTGTAGATACTACCAATATCGTTTGGTGAGTAACCCGTCAATTTAAAAGTGCAAGAAGACAACATTAATAAATGATGTTATGATCGTTTGAATCGGATTCTTGGATTGGAAGAATTGCAAGTAAAGCAGGAACAAAATTTAATTTATAAACCAAAATATTTAGGAATTTATATTTTGCTATTTATCTTTCCATTTATGAGCCGCGGTGGCTCAGTGGTTAGCGTGCCGGATTAGAGACCGTAAGGGTGAGGGTTCGAATCGTTCGATTGGGTCTGACTGGGTCGGCTATCGTGATGTGTCCTTGAGCAAGACACTTCACAGAATTACGTCGGCACTATATAACCTACTTGCAATGATGTGCCGTAAAACATTAAACCAAAACCAATTCAATCTTGGCTATTTTTATTTTAAAAATACAAAACTGACCATATGCTAAGGTAATCTCAAAATAATTTAAATCTTTAGTTTAAAGATGTTGTACACTGTCAATTCTCGTAGAGCACGTAGAGTATTTAATATTACTAAGATGCCACCCTCACCCAGCAATATTTACTTTATTAATGTGCCCTATAGCTATACTGATGAAAATAATATTCTCTTCAATTGGCATATAAAACATACATTGATTGGACAATATAGAATGATTGGATGCAGGAAAGAAATTTGTGCAATGTTACTTTCTATTTTATAAAGTTATGGAATTACTTTTATTGATTTGGTAATGGATCTTACTAGTTTATAGCGACACTGGGATAGAATATGGAAAAATCCAAATCACGTTTCCAGACACCAAATATATAATTTAAAACTTAAAAATCACGTGGTTTTTTTTCACTCCTGAAGTGGAAACAGTTCTTATTGTCACTTGCGGTTCGCCACTCATGACAAAATACAATGTTTTTACTTTACTCGTGAACTATGTATGTTAGCACCAAGCAGATAATGCAGCAAAGTAAATTTGTAGGTGTTTTAACAACGATCTATTGCCGTCTTGCAAGAATGTCCCACTCAATTGAATAAAGTTTGGATGTCAAAAGGAATGGATGACCCATATTCTGAAACAGACAATTAAATATTTTATTATTGACATTTGCGTAATTTCTAAGCAAACAAAACCGCGAAAGGCAAAAGACATAACGGTGATTCCATTTAGATTCCACAATCAATAATTTTTAAAGGTTGCACTCATTTACGCTCAATTAATGCTTCTTTCCCCGTTTTATTTAATGAAATGAACATATTTTGTGCTCTTGAAATTTCGAATGCGTAGACAAGGGTGACCCGAAGGTTAAACTCAACACAAACTACACACGTAGCTGCGACGTAAACTATTTGGAAAAAGAAAATTGGAAACCAACGTATGTTATCCATAATAATAAAAAGAGGATATTTCATATAAAATCTTTAATCGCTCCCAGCAAGTGGATCATAATGTTTTTTTTTTTTTTAAAGCTATTACATCCGCGACATTAACATTAACTACTTTCAATGAAGCGAAATTTGGTTTACATCTGCCAGGCATGGAATGTTTGCTACACAGACGATTTATAAGCACTAATTTCACATTACACTGCGTTGATTATGAAAGATAATTGATTATCGCATTAATCATCAACATCAGTAGCAGCTGTAACAACAGAATTATCACCACTACGTATTCATGTAAAACCAACTAATTTATGATGAAGGCTTGATCATGATCACGGTAGGAACGAAATTAGAAATACTAATTGACCGATGGACAGACAGACAGACCGACATATATGTAGTTAGACAGATAAATCGACATATACAGCATCGAGTCAAATGAAGTTAGCTACTTGAGTTAAAGCCATATAAGATGTTATGTATATTTAATTTATATTGTGTGCTTGACCTTTATCAGTGATTGAGGGTTGTGCCTATGTGATATTTACTTACGAACTTAGAACGTCTGGAAGATGACTTGTTGACAATTTGATGGAATTTTCCATCGGAAATTACCATCTCTTAACAATCTCCTCACAAAAAATATTAAACAAAAGTGTAACTGCACATTTAGTACATGGTTTATAAAACCATTGGCTTTTATCACATTTTGCAATCGCTTAGGTATGGAGTCTTTAAGTTCAGTGATATAAGACTGATAAAGAGAGACCAAAATATCAAGAACGACTCGAACAAGATCACCCATTTAATGCAGTCTTCTTCACTCTTGGAATTAACTGGTTGCCAGGTATTTTCACAATTGTTTCAGGTCCTAGCTCTGTGATGGTCAGTTAAGGCTTTAGGGTTTTATAAATTGTATATTGTTTTATCAACATGGGTTGGACAATTTGCTTTAATTTTCCGCTGTTTGATCTTTCTTGCAAAACAGGCTGGATAATTATGCCCCTGGAAGGATAATTAAGCATTTGCAATTATGTTGCAACAATTGGCCACAGATTTTAATTTAAATATGCTGACAGACTAGTTATAGTGAATGTTGCGTCCAACTGGGCTGATATTTCCAAAGCTATTGTTGTTAATGCACATGCACTGCCAAAATATTCTTGAACACTTTGCTGTATATTGCTTATTGGAATTTCTCTAAAGATCTACTGCCGATCTTTGCTCAACACGAGTATAGTTTCATTGGTAAAAAGTCCTCTACACCACAGGTGTTCAACTGTTCAATTATGTTACTGTTAACATGCTGAAAGTTACGATCGTATTGTGTTTCCTAAGAGTGATTCACTGGAATCTTAAACATCTTAATCTTCTTTTCTAACTGCATGGAGAAATGTTCACACGGAAGAATCGCTCAAGTCCTGGGAAGATTGTAAAGGATTATTAAAAATTGGAGCGAGGAAGACGAGAGAGTACATGATAACCTCCTTTTTCTTATAGATTTAGGTCCCTCCCTTTGTTTCTCGTTTTCTCATGCTCCCCCTTTTGTGAAATTGTATTCAAATGTTTCTGAATTGTAGAAAACGTTATTCCAGTTATTTCTAGTGTGCTTCTTTCACTAAAATCTTTTTGGGCAATTTAATAATTGGCTACTGATGGCCGTGTTTTAATTTCGTATCATCAGGTGCCATATTTTGTTTACATCCCTAGCGCGGCTTCAAAATAGCACACGCTTGATATTTATAACATTATACTAAATTTGATATGTTCATTAGTGTACACATATAAAATAAAGCTTACATAATAATTTCTATTTATATAGGGACTGTTCAATAGACCATATCACTAAATGACGTCGACATATTGGTGGTTATTAACTTGACCAATTACTGTTGATAGACATTGTAACTGCGATTATTGTTTGGTTAACAACGAGATTTCAAGGACAAAAGAGGTAACTGTCGTAAGTGTGCAGTCACACAGACAGATAAACATATATACAGATAAAAAGATAGATGCATATACTGTGATACTATTTTTGATTAACCAGGAAACTGCATCGACAAAACAGACAGTTGTAGGGAGGAATGGTGCGTTGGTAATGAATGGAGCTTACGCAACTGCGCGAAATTCTGTCATCAGTGCGGTAAGAATCTCTATATGTATTCAGGATACTTAGAGCTTAAATATAAATCGTATATCAGTCTATACACTCCAATATATTGGAAAGCAATACTGACTGCAACTTCTGTTTATCTTTAAATTGTTTATTTTGACAGTATTGTTGTCGGCTAAGTTCTTTGTTTGATGCATCATTTAAATCAAATGCTCTGCATTGCTGATTCCTTAACTAAATCAAATTTTTACTAATATATTCAGATTCAGGGCAATGCAGTCAGTTTATCTAGCAGACCCTCAACGATTTGCTTGAGTAGTTATGTCTGATGTTTTGTCTTTGAATCAAATTATTTCGTGCAATAAAATGCAATCACCGTTCAATAAAGATATAACCCCAACTGAATGTGATATAAAATATAGATTATAGAGCATTATATTTAAGCTCGCAAAATACGACATTTGCTAGAGCTGGGCACATCATGGTGCCAATCAAGTTTTTATATTTCTTTTGATATTTGCTGTTGTGGAACATAAACTTTTTTGACATAAGATTGATTGTTATGTTTGAACAGATTAAGATGCTACGTAGACTAATGGGACACTTCGTATATCCTTATGATTCTGAATGCTGTTTAAAACATGTTATATAATGCTACTGATTTCTCATTTATGATGATTTTTCTTTTGATTTTATAAACACAAGGGGACGTTTTATATAATAGTTTGTGTACTAAGGCTGACTCAGTCGCAGGTGAATTTGAAATTATCAGATTCAAATTTATACTTTATAACTCATAGTGTACTATTAAGTTAGAAACTAGAATTACGATTTTCATATTTTTCCTTTAAATGTATTCACCTTTTTTGCATCAAAATAGCGAAAATGTGTTAAGATGAATGTGAGCTCATGTTTATTGTTTATTTAAAAGATAACGTTCATGGTGGTCAAAAAGAGCTGAAGGTGGTTGACAAAATAATTCGAGAAAAATGAAAATGAAGACATTACATGCGTTATAAACCTATTAATATGTAGCAAGAAAATTATATTTACTAAGGTGTTATGCTTGCTTTAGATTGCAAAATAAATTGTAAATTGTTTTCTATAGGTTACAAATCTAACATACTGATCAAAATGTTGATAGGTAAACCGGTAGTTTTGTACAATATATTCAATGCTTCTTCTAGAAATTGTGAAATTCTCAATTTAAAGATTTTCCATCGCTTTGTTTTGTTCGCGACAGGCAAATATCATTTATTCGCTGCAGTATTTTTAAACTTGCATGACGTCCACTGTACTAATACATCTTATTAATAATTGCAGTGTATATTGTCAATATCACTTTTTATAATAATTAAATATTTACGTCAAACAAACTTAAATCTTAGATTGTCTGCTTTATATGATATCGTGTTTGGCATCTTGCTGATGATAATTATCGATTCAAATGCATTATGAATTAGGTGTGCGTCTGAAGATTAAAAATGAAAGGAATAGTAATATTATATATTGGCGAGAAAAAAAGAATAACTCAGATTCTTTGAATAAAACTGCAACAGTTACAGCCGAAGAACAACTTAAAGCACACACATACACTTCAATAGCAAAATAATATACGTTTCACTTGACAACAGAAGGAAAATAGATTTTACTGGCATAAGTTTTGGATTTACTTTGGAAATATACTAGCTAAGGCAAATATTTAGTCTTTAATACTTGTCCATCTGCTTACCTAATTGTGAATTATTCTTTGTATAATTTATTTTAATTGTGAACTTTTCTTTGTATAATTTGTTGAATTTCTTCAGTCTCACAATTATAGTGAACAGATAAAAGGAAAACGTGCAAAATTAATATATTGTTCATATATAATTGAATAAAGATAAAGACTAAATACACCAATGAAGTTGAGAAACATCTTCGACAATAAAGGATTGATTTGGTAACTCATTAGTAAGAAAGTAGCAACATTATAAAGTTCAATTAGGGAATAATTATGTAGTGTAGTTTTGTGTTAATGTTTTGAACACGATTCGAGCCTTGTCTTTTGCATGATCGCGTTGCTTAAAATCGGAGATAAGGTCAAATAGATGTACACTCAGAGAACACGCGTGAAAATGATTCAGAATAATCAACAAATTCCTAATCAAAGTGCTTAAAACCATTCAGCATGAATTGATTCCTAGTTACTATCGTAAGATCAGAAGAAACGTTTTATAATAATTTAGAGCTTCAAGAAGGTTTTATGTTTATATGTTCATATATTGTTACCTGTAAGGAAAGGTTGTCATCTAGGTTGTGACTTACTAGAAATTGCCTTATTGATATTGTTTATGTGATGCTGCATACACTAGTAACTTCTTTGTTGAATTTTATGTCAGCTCATCCGTTTAACGTCAGCATCCTTAGCACAAATGAAACAAACGTATGCGGCTCGGTGAATGATACTTCCGAAGAGAAAGAATTTATTGTCAAGTGTGGTCGCCTTCTTTACGGTCAACGGATAAATATTTCTTCAGTCGGGCCAGATGCAGGATTAGCTCTCTGTGATCTACAGGTACCGGCAGGTAATGAAATTGGCTTTCGTGTCGTGCACATATGTTTGTCTTAATTGTCGATTATGTTTTACTGTGTGTTTACATTGCTTAAATATTGTCAATGAATGTACAAAATATGTTTGCGTTACAAAAGGAATATTTAAATATCCCAATGGTAACTACTGAAAACCAAACACAAATAAAATTAATATTTGTATAATTGTTATTCTTTCTCTTCTTATTTATCCTGATTATTATCATCAGTGTTGTTACTGCTACTAATATTACTACTACTATTACTACTACTAATTTATTATTATCATTATTATTATTATTATTATTATTATTATTATTATTATTATTATTATAGGACGAAACTTGGCTTATGGGAAACCTGCCTATCAATCGTCTCTCGAAGAATCTTATTATGCTAGTCTGGCTGTTGATGGTGATGCCAGATCTCAAGTGGACACGTGTACGCATACCAAGGATTCGACAGACCCTTGGTGGCTACTTGACCTTCAAGCTTTAGTCATGATACAATGGCTTCGTATTTACAACAGAAAAGACGACAGCATTGATAAAACATGTAAGTAGTTTACACTGTAAGAGAATTTTGTAACAGAAAGACTTTAAATCCTTGTTGAAGTCAGCTAATACTAATATTTAATACTTCCATATTATGATGATATGGTATGCATTTTATTAAATGTACACGTTAAGAGTGGATTGTATCAGTAACTTCATATTATCATAGCATGCATGTACGTGGGCGAATTGTTTTTTCAATAATCAGGCCAACAACGCACGCAAGGCATTCAATAAAGACCTACTCACACACACACATAATATAATATAATATAATATAATATAATATAATATAATATAATATAATATACAGAGAGAAGAAACAAACGAGTGATTTAAATAAGTACTGGTAGCAGAAACCGGAAAAGGGCAGCTATATTATTGGTTTCAGAATGAGAAAACATCCAAATCGACATCATTACTCTTGGAAATATTCAACCATTGAGATATTTGTCCTTGAACTAATTCATATATATATATATATATATATATATATATATATATATCTATATATATATATATATATATATATATATATATATATATATATAGTTAAGAATTTTCTTGTAAGAGAATAAAGTCAGAAGAAAATTTGGTCCATAAGTGATTCTAATGAGAAACATTAACCAAATCATAGTTAGATCAAATCATATAATATCAGTATATACAAATATAAAAGACCGGTAAACATCGGTTATAGTGAAAAACTACTGCGTTATTAACACATATTTGTTGTAGCAGATATGGTTAAGGCTTTATAAATTTAGTCTCTTAGTGATGCTTGTAATCTTTCATATTGTATATTTTGAACACAGTGGATATGGGGTAGCTTTTGAGATAATATCATAGTAAATACCAAATGCTCACTATAAAGAATATAATGCATACTAGGTTACTTGTAATACCATATTCATTTTTAGAGGCAACACCACGCTTCCGCTAGAAACATGATAGTGACTTCACGCACAGATGATAAAAGTTATAAATATAGCTCTTTTGAGCTGAAGCGTCATTGTCTTAGGACTGATATCTACTTATTTAAATAAAAGAAATCCTTGTGAACAAAAAGACAACACCCTGTGTACAAACTGCATATCATGCAAACTTTCTATTATGATAAACTGGTGAATTCATAGTCAGTGAGGTAGATGCACTGACCAAATGTGTTTCAATATATTACTTGTGTTCAAATGCGGAATTCAGTCTGTATTCTAATATAGTCTGCTAGAGACAGGTAATATTCATGTGGGGAGGAATGGAATGAATCATATCGTGTCCGAATTTCTGAAATAAATGAGTTGGAACATAATTCAAAACACGGTTTCATTGATCGTGTCTCAGCAAAGAAGGACATCTGTGTCATAGAACAATTGCTAAATTATATTTATAACCATAAATAATCTTTAGTATAGAATGAAAGATTGTATATAGCTTGATGAAAATGTTGTTGGCTTGTCTTTTAATTTCTATAACGCCTGGTACAGTATTCTTTTAATGGAGCAGAAGCTGTTTCAAGAAAGCCGAGATTCATGCATTTGTTAGTGTCGTGCATTCGATATGCATCTGTTCAAAAACTTCGAATGAAGACATAACAATGATTATTTTAAGAGAGGTTAGAGACAAACACATCAAGATTGCTCATTTGAGACAAGCACAAGTTTAACATTCATGGCATCGAGACTTTGCTAGATTTTGGGAAACTGGACAAGATTGAACAGAAATGCATGTAGCTGCCTAATTGTTGAGTACTTTCTCACAACATAGGGAATTTGTCAGGATGTAGGGAAAACATAGGGAATTTGTCAGGATGTAGGGAAAACATAGGGAATTTGTCAGGATGTAGGAAAACTAGATAAATTCGACAGGAGTGTATGCAGCGACCAGAAGTCCTGTACTCGAAGGTATACACAACACAGGACACACAGGTTTTAAATTTAAGTTTGTCTTTACCTTTTTGACACAAAATCCGCCGATTATATTCGCTCCAAAAAACCGCAAAGAAGGACATTCTAGTAGATCTTTCATCTACAGCAAACTTTCGATCTATTGCGCGTCAACTCTTGTTCTGAAACTAAAATAAAACAAAAAACAATGTAAGACCCAACAGGACATCACTGCATATCTTAAAAAACCAGTCTCACCGGTGATGATATCATGGAAGCGTGAGATTGCAGGACAAATCATCATCTCCAACAAAATAGCTTGTCAAACTTCTAAACCATGTTTGAAAGATCAAACAACTTCGCACTGATTGACTGACATAAAGAATATGATATTCAAAACAATAGTCTGCATAAGCATACTAAACTGAAAGATCCTATATCAAATACAGTGCCAATTTAAAAGCTATTGCATATTTATTATAACTTGGAGCAAGATTGGATAGAAATATGAAGGCACATTTTGAATTTAGTCGCTACTTTCATCCTACCATGAAATTAATGTTTGTGTAGTCTGTCAAGTAACATATGCTAATGGACAATTATTCGTCTAATTATTCAATCAGAGCATTAAAACTAAGCACAAATGCAAGCCTACCGATCCCCATCCAATATCTTCTACACATGCTGCCTCTCAAGATATGTGATCAAAATTCTTCCATTTAACGTATGTACTTGAAGGAAGCATATCTGCTTATACTTGGAAACGCTGAATACAGAATTCAGAATGTTCTTAAAGCACCATAAAAGAAATGGATATGCGATTAAATCTGTAGACAAAACTATTATAAAACAAAGGGCATCAACAAACATAGTCATCTCAGGAACAAAATTATTGTATATCCTTCTTAAAAGACCTACCAAAAAATTGCCTACAATAAAGGCCATATTGTCATCAGACATTTTGTTTTCATTATCTCTTCTGTATAGATAGTAATGTGGAATTCTAAGAAACATCCATGTTTGCTCACCGATAATCTAGAAACTTAGAAGAGCAACTTAGCTACATTCCTATTTGTCTGCAAACCATAGTATGTACATGTAAAGGTAGATTTAGTGTCATCAATATTAAAAATGCCTATAGCTTCAACTTATGAATCAATATACATCAATGGTTGGTTATAATATCAATTGCAGTTTACTAAATTTTCGAAAAATTTCTGAACTGCGCATTCTGTCAAATCTGACACACCGCAGAAAAGATTGACTTGAACTAAACTTATATTTGAAAGTAATAACTTTAATTCACAGAAGGTTTTGTTAGTAGAAGATTTATATTGAGCCGATTATGAGGACGTTTCGTAGCTACAAGTATATTACTTGTTGCTTAGTTTAAGCGGCGTCATTATCTCCTCACTTTTCTGTAGAAAGCGGTTTGATGATATTGCTCTTTACCCTATTCGTCAGTCTGTCTTTCCATGCCTCTAAACGCATGTAGATTATATATATAGTTGATGCAGATGCACAATTTTCTGGAAATTTCTTGCACAATTGACAAAATGTGGGCTCTACTGGGGGACTGTGATCTCAATTTTACTCGTTATGTTAAGATCTCATCAATATCTATAATGTGAAAATGAGGTGTCAGTGTTAACAAAGAAAGAAAGCATGCTTGTTTCCTTTATATATTAACTCTCGCTGCACGTGAAGACTAAATGAACTCAGAATGAATAATTATTTCAGTGAATGAGAGACTGAAGAATTTTGAGATTTTACTCAGTGAGGATAATGTAACATTCAATAGAAACTATCAGGATCCAAATGACAACCCTGAACTAGTGATAGACTCAGTTTTGAAACCGGATGTTACGGCTGGCTTTGTCAAAATAAATCTCCAGGGAGACAATCGTATACTGACCCTCTGCGAAGTACAAGTGTTTGGAGGTAGGTACTTTGCTTCTTTTATGTCTAGACTGTAAGACTTTACAATTTAAATTTCTCATTAATTTTTGCTTGGCCGTCAAATCTGAAAGAATAAGATAATGTGAAATAACTAACTTCACTACAGGAATGGCTCAAAATTGATGAATGTGCCATGCTTTTTCCGTTAACGCACAAGAAAGATGATGAAACATCCAATGCAAACATCCAAAATAAAGCTGATTACAAGTGTTGTACGTATTAAACACTCATTCAGCTTAATACTACGTACTAGATTTATTAATGAGCTCCTGTTTGAGTATGATTGCCGACATGCGTTTACTCCTGTTTAACGTTTTTGATACAAAGCCAGTATTATATAAGAGAATAGTTGCGGACTTGGGACTTCGCCTGAGAACAATAGTCGTTGTCCAATTTATTTTCGCCAGATAGCTTTCTTGCTTGGATATTTTAGTTGGGTCAAGACAAAGGATTTTAAAGTTAAATGTTGATAGTAATTTTACAAAATATCAAAATTAATAAATACCATTTTTAGTTATATATAATGGAGCGGGTGGGTTGTGGTACAAGTAGTATTCATTTTCCAAGGAAACTATTTTAATTTATTTCCACTTGTATGTTAAATTAACCTGAAATTAATTGCATAACTTTTTCGAGAAACATGAAGACTATCACACTTCAAATATTAGATAAATGAAAGTTTTCTTTGCTTGGTTACAATAGCTATTCGAGCTTACATGATTTTCACCGAGATTTGTAAGAACCTGTTACAAAAATTCCATGAACACCGAGACTAAAAATCATTGAGAACTATATCCCTGATTTGTTTTTCTAAATTAAACTCAAAGGAGTTACACTACGTAAGAATCGATATTCTACCTTTGAATTTCTAAAATTTGATATGTATCAACAAAATAGTTCTCATGAAAGTTTTATTCCCGTTTTATTTTTACAGTTATATTGACATCAACATTATAACAATATTGTAGAATATTGTATTTATATAACTTGACATTTTATTTCCAGTTATCATGTAAATGTCTGTAAAGAGCAAAGTAATTTAGATTCTTTTCGTATTCAATATTTGTGTTGTCAAAGAAAGAAAAAAATCTTAATTTGAAAAATTCATAATATGACAAGACCGTTCATCTATCATTTTGCATTAAAAATATTACCTGTATGTCGCTATTTCCCTTGAAACTTTAGCGAAGAAAATAAAATATAATTTTCAGGATCAATTTTAACTTCTGCTTTGAGCACGTCTTCCAAGAATGGATTAAAAGAATTAACTGATTAGTATTAGAAATATACATACTATTGAAAATGATTTTCCACAAATCCTAATTGTGAGAGTTGGGTCTATACCTATTCTCTTTCAATCACTCGTCGTAGTCATGTAATGTTTTCAAACATTTAATTTCATTACCAAGACCAGTCATTGACTGTCGTTCCTTGTCCTCATTCATTTTACAATCATCCTACATTTTATTATATCTGGGACAGGTTTTCTTTACTCACGTTTATTTCCATAAAATAGCTCACTTAGTTTATATTGGATTTAAGTTAAATTTAGTATGCAGCTTTACATTGATTAGACCTTGGCTGAGTTTGAATGTCAGCATTATACATCATCGTTTAGCGAATATATCATCCCTGTTTTAAAGATCTAGCTACTTATGTTTCTACACAATGGATATCCTAATGAACTGCGTTAATGGTTTATCTGAACAAAACCGCAGATAAATATAAAATTCAGCAAATATATGAAAGTGTCTGTCTATAAATCTCAAAATATCTCTGTTTGGCTCAAACACATTCACATACACACAAGCACTCATATGTATTAACTAACACTGTTGGTCAGAAGTCATGTATAGGCTGAATAATAAACAAATCTGTTCAACATGTTATTGTATGCATTTCTCACAGACGAATATATTCACTCTCATTTTGCTTGAATTTGCGCTGTAAAGTAACTGGATTTCTAAACATCTTAAGCACAGTCTACCAAGCTTAATAATGTCATCAAAGCGTTCTGAGTAAAAGCAGTCAAAGAACGCACAGTTTGTGTAATATTTTGATTACAAGATTAACTTTGCACATCTTTACGTTCGTGAATGAAACTCATACTTCAATGCCATATTTTAGTGTAATTTCATACAATATGTATTTTACTCACCAGTATCTTACATATATAATAATGAAAAAGTGAACAATCCATTAAAAAAAGATGATGCAGTTTCTGTTTGAAGAACTGTAATTGTATTTAACGAACAATGATTTAATTCTTCTTGTCAGATTGTGCTGATGGGCGATATGGGGACTGCAATAAAACATGTGACAGATGCTTGGAAAATAAATGTGACAAGTTTACAGGTTATTGCCAAGGTAATTAATTGAAAAACCCCACAATAAACACAACAACAACAACTACCAGGAGCGAGTCTAAGCTCATCTTTTCTCGAACAAAGGTACACGTGACACTAAAATAAATGCATGTATGCAAGCATAAATATACATATGTTGGCAATTTCGGCAAGATTTCAGCAAAACAAAGCTAACATTTCGCCTTGTTTGATTAAACGAGGATACGAGATTCTCACACTTGTTATGATAATAAATGATAGACATAATACGTGGATATGTTGATATCTATATTAAATGAAGAATTTAAAATCTTTATTGTTGTTTGCTTTATCAGATATATTAACATTGATCTTTGACTCCAGGCAAATCAGACTCCCGTTTAGTCAAAGTGTATTTAAAATGAAATATAACAATCTCAAATCTCAATATAAAAGATGTCATAAACATCATTGTATTAAAGATGTTGCAGGCCCAGTATATTACACCATTGTAAGTTTATCTCGCTTTCGTACCTTTAATTTAATAACATCGTCATACTTCTTTCGCGTTATTTTCTTTGCTGAAATTTACACTCCTTTGTTTACCTAAAAACTATGATGGAATTGATGTCACTCTTACATTATTTCTTTGGATTAGAATGTCAACATGGTTACTATGGAAACCAGTGCAACATATCCTGTGATTACTGCATGGGTGAAGATTGTAAAAGGAACACAGGGATCTGTATTTCTTGTCCACCAGGAAAATATGGGAATTTCTGTAAAGAAAGTAAGACTCGATACAAATATAATTGGTTATCGTATGTTTTGTTATTGTCGCATACACACACACACACACAGATAAATGCATAAATACGTGCCAGCTGGCATACATACATACATACATATACACATACATATATATGAGGAGCTTCACCATAAAACAATAAATGTCAATATTCTGGTAAAGAGAAAGAAGCCAAGTTCTATACAGAATTATAGTAAACAAATGAAAAAAGACTTTTTTAATACTAGAAATGAATTATATGCTAAGAAAAATCTATTATCTTTGAATGAGGCTAAGTTGTGGTGAAATCTATGATCACAATAGCGCAATCCGGACCTGCGTATGTTACAAATATTTGTCATTACGAGGAAACTGTTTACCAGTGCCGTATTATATTATTCCCCTTCTAGCTTTACATCCCGGATAAATCTGTTACAAGAAAAGGCGAAAAGGTGCTAATAATAATAATAATAATAATAATAATAATAATAATAATAATAATAAATTAATTTAATTGGACGATTCATGAGACCAAGCAAACTGACAGGAAAGAAACTGACAGGAGTATAAACAGTACACTTTTGGGCTGGAGTCCTTCGTTTATGACCGAATTGGCATTGTATTTGCGTCTGCAGTGCCCACGTTCATTGTCACTTCATCTATGCTTTGGCATTTAGAGAGACTTAGCTTTTTATCTGAGAAAGCTGCATTGGTCAATGACCTTATGTTTCTCTATATTCGGATATATATATATATATATATATATATATATATATATATATATATATATATATATATATATATTCTTGCATTACTTTCCTTTGAGTTCCAAAAATCTTTCGATGATTGTCTCCTTGTTGGAGCAGATAGGTTTTATAACACGTGGTTGAACGGAAAGTATTTAATGACACATTTAGATAAATGTTGTTAGATATTAGATAATGATGGGAGTCTGTTGGTTTGCAATAGAAGTCATGTTCATTGTTTCCATCTTGTACTATGGTCCAGATATTTAGAAATATATTTGCCTTGTTTAATGACTCGAAGATGAATCAGATGAAAGGTGAAAACGTGTTTGCAAATGCGAAGAATTGTTTTAGTTGGCCATGTTTTTTCATATCCATGTCCTCTCCAAGTCATCAATAAAGTCTAACCAGGTCAGAGGATTTTGGAGTGTTTGATTCAGAAATTCAGGTAAAACCTTCCCACAAATATATTGGCATATGAGGGCGCCATTCTGGTACTAGTTGCTGTATCATTGGTTTGAAGATAAATTTGGTTGTTAAACACAAATTTTGTTATCTTCAAGATATGGTTCAGAAGCTTAACAAAGTATGCTAGGGGAAGAAGGGATGGGGCGTCTGTCCTAGGATTCCTTGCGAACTTGTATTCCTCGTCATAGAGTATGTTTCTGTATAGGAGGCAAATACCCATGGTGACGAGGGTTCCATTATTGGGCATATTGTTTATAGGGAATTATTGAGATAGTAAAGGGGAGTTGCTGTACAAAGTAGCGACAATGTTAGTCTATGTCTTTTATCAGCTACGGAGCCGCATTTAAAGTAATGAAGGCGGTTGATTGGCTGAAAAATATAACCGCAATAAATTAAGACTAATTTTTCAGAACAAGATTACATATTTGTAGTTTGTATACAATAGTAGGCTTGAACCTTAAACTATTTTCATTGCATGGCTTATACCAGAAGGCTTGAAGCTAAAGCCCTTTTCAATGTATCACTATCATCGCACAGTACTAAGGGATGTATACAGGGAGATCCCACCAGGCCAGATTTTTCTAGTAGGCACCTACAAGAGAATTATTGTAAAAAAAATTGCGCAATATCATTTTCATTGTTTAAAAAACTTCCTTTTGAATAGATCTTTCATATGTGAGCGTGATTTGTCGGTGTTACAACACAGCTATAGTAATTTTGGACAAATTTGAACATTAACGTCTACGAGAATTTGATTAATTGTCTCAGCCATATATCAACAGATACACCCAGCTGAAAATTACCCAGCCAGTTCTTGTTCGAATTGATTAACCAATCATAATACCTTAGGAGAACTACCACTACCTCGCAAATCCAGCCAACCCAGATACTAATTTTACCTCAAAGGAACTAAAAGTTGTCTGCTAGGTGGAAGATATGCCTCTACAAGTTGGATTGTTTTACTTCTGAGGAAAGTATACTCCATCTATATTTCCAACCTTTTCTCCCACGACAAAGTTCTGCATTTACAATTGTCACACTTTGCCGTCGTCACTCATTGGGTACTTGCACGTGGAGCCTAAGCGACTTCACAGTCCGTTCGCGCTATACTTAATTTTATGTGCAAGTCTCGAGTGCTCATATAAATCCTATATACGTGTGAGTTCCTTACTAACAGGTACATATTAGCGAGTTTTCATCCAAGGCTTTCAAAGCATCCGGGCGCCATTTTAGTGTTATTACTTGTACGGGCCTGTTTTCCCTACAAGTACTGCCTCATAATGGATTTGGTGGTACCCACCTGGTATATCTCGATAACGGTGCCTTTATTCCTTTCTTTGTGAAGGATGTTTGTGTATAATGAAGATAGTGGTACATTCTGTTTTCTATACCGTTGTAGTCGGACAAGTACAGGTCAGCGCTCTATACATGGTTCATTCAGTCAGCTCCTGCGCATGCATTTTTATATAGACGACCCTTGAGTCATGTTTATCTGCATAACTTTAGATCAGGTTGATTGAAGACTTAGTCGCGCGCACGTGTAGCCCATGTCTTCACAAGTTAGGTTCGGGCTACATTTTTTACATGTGTGCATGTCTTTCTGCTCTGAAGAACCCCTTATATATGTATAATTCAGTTCTTTTTGTATATCAAGGTGAGTTCTTTTACCATAGTATTTTTAGCTTTAGAACACCATGCTTCGATGATTTTACCAGTATTGGCCGTCCTTGACCTCCCTACAGCCAAGTATGGTCGTTGAAATCGTCTGCTAGCAATTTGTTCCAGGTAACCATCATTTGTATAGCTCTGCACCCACACGGTATGCAACAAGGTTTGTAAACAGGTGGTATTGTCACACGATATGAAACGTAACATGTGCAGACACACAGGTTTGTAAACAGGTGGTGTTGTCATTATAGTTTACCTGTACGCTTCCTTAACTTATTCGACATTAATTTATGGATCACCCTCTTAATGAAGTAGGTCGGCATGGACATTGCGTTCTAGAACAGGTACAGGGCTACAACGTTATCGGTTTTCCTTTATTTTGTCTTACAGATTAGAACTATGGGCAAAGCACAAACAACATACAGCTCTATTTTGTCTTACAGATTAGAACTATGGGCAAAACACAAACAACATACAGCTCAGACCAAAGGGGTCAATAGTCTGCATGCTGATTTCTTCTGCAGTGTGAACGTTTATGGGAGCAAGGGAGATAATTCAACTTACCCTTTAAACAAATAGCGCCGGACATTGACACGCATGGAAACAGCTCTGGCACCAAATCACCACCACAGGACTCGTCATTTTTGAAACTCCCTCTACCTTGCCTCCTTGGGGTCCGACTTGATTACTCCTACAGAATGGGACAGGGCTAACAAACAGCCAAGTTCCCTCTCATTCAGTAGACATACGGACAGGTTACATGGATCAAATATACCATAACCCGTCCCAACTGATGATCATGACGACATCTTCCTAACTCAGATGGCCTATTTCCGTAGCGACCGGCCTAGGCCATATACTAGGGATCACGAAGGGACAAACATCAATATTACGGGCTCAATCAATAACAGCCCGGGTTTCCAGTACGTTGAACATGAGTTTTACAGACATGTGCAGGGACCAGTCTAACTCTTACCACCTCATAATACTCTTCGGCATGATATTTAGAGTAGATCCTCATGCCTCAACATATGTCGCCTTGCAGTTTCTCTACACTCTGCCATGAGAAGAGTCTTTTTACTCAGCGACTTTCTTGAAGTCACTGTTTCTAATTCAGGGCATTCTACGTGTTTAGTGAGCGATAGACCGCATCACTCTTCGCCAGGTAAGTCTTAATGTTTTACAAGGGACTGTAGCCCTTTCCCCACAACCGGATGATGCTGATCGTTCTACCAGTATCATCGATTCTATCCGACACGAGGGCACGGGAAGTTTCTGCCTTCCGATCTCCATTAAGGACGAGTTTCCTCTGCGGAGCTACGTTCTCTTCCAGCTCCATCATCAACACACACCAGCGCTCCAGCATCTCTTGATCTTACGACGAACGGACGTTTCTGAATTTAGTTACGTTTGCAGTCTTCGCAGAGCTACGGACCATCTGGTCCACCTTAATCATTCAGTTCGTCGGCGGTTCTAACATTTACACTTCCACCAGGTAATCATTCGGTACCCCAACATTGGCAGTAATCTCGCCTCATTGGGGATGACATATCCACACTCCGTACGCATGGATTGGATGGCCATTGTTTACACTTCGGATTTAGTGAACAATATCGTTAACGTAATTCGTTGTGGGACTTTTATTCTCTCGGGTTATCTTCAAATCAATTTAACATAGCTTATCTTCTCCACACAAAACACCTAAGGCATGCATGGGAGTCAATCTCGAGCTAAGAACACGACCTCGGTCCCGATGGATGAGTACGCAAACAGACCATCAGGGAACCTGTTTCCCTCCCACCGAAACAACAGCGTCGATAAAAGGATAGTACGTGGATTCAACAAAAGGACTCAAGGGTCACTCATAGGACACGAACCTCTGAAGGCCGTCCAAACAAAAAGCTCCACCAATCTAATACCATGCGGATATAGCACCGAGTTGGTTCTATTGTTCGTTCGACATCTTTTCTTGGCCCCAACGGCAAACGACTCTCTACGTCTGGTCGTCGGTCGAAACCCCTCAATCCATTTTCTCGTGCCCCTCGGTTCCCTACAGGAACCCTACAGCGCATTTTGAACGGTATCCATGAGGGACACTTTGCCTTAGTTCTGGGCTTCAACGGCATATACCTTCATGTCTCTTCATAGGCTCCCAGGACGTTCCTGAGAATTGCATACAACATCATATATGAATTCATACCACTCCCTTTGAGGGTCCTCGTCTGCCCCGGGGTCTTCCCTCCTGGGACGAATCGAGTAATGTCGCATACCGGGACCTTTTCTATGACGGCGACTTCAGGTTACCTGGACAACATCCTGCAGCAGCATCAGTGAGCTCTAACCAGTCATGGTGGCCCTTGTTACCAATCTGGACTACTCATTAGCAAGAAAATATCCCACCTAGTAGCATCTCAACGATTCATTCACCTAGGTATGAACTTCAGAACACAGGCACCACACTTTCTCTCCCTCAGGATCGGGCATTGTAATGAACCATGGTAGTACCTTTCGTTCGAGAAATTCTATCCTCATGGGATTGCTCAACGCAGCAACGGACATCATGATCCTCGGTTGCTTTACTCTGCTTTGCTACTGTTTTTTTTTCTGCACGAGTGGAGTCCTCAAGTTGGCCTACTGGACCATCCTCTCAACATCCGCACCCAATTGAGGGACCATCGGCGGAACTTGGAGAAGCTTAACTTGTCTTACGGTATCTACGCGTCCATCCACTCGAGATTTCAGTCATTACCGATGCAAGTACAAAAGGCAGGGGAGCCCGCCCACTACCATCATTTCGGGACACCAGCAGTGCATGATCTCCCCAGGAACGACATCTACATATCAATAGTTCAGGAGAGGACGGCCAGTGTGAAAGCCTTTCACTGGGGGCATTACTACTTAAGAGGCCAGGGGAGTTCTCATTCTGTCTGACAAATCTACAGTGGTGACTTCTCTCAACAACAATAATTATCTCTATACTACAATGATGGTTTATCTTCAGCAACAAGGAGGATCCCTGGCCCCAGACCTTTGCGTCATGGTGTGGGAGTTTTCTCAAACAACAAGGAGGAACTCAATCCTACAATGGTGATTATCTTCAATAACAAGGATCTCATTCACCAGGCCTTTGCATCATGGTATGCGACTTGTTGAAGTAGTGTTGTCATCAACAAGCAATACAGGTTAACCATATCCGGGGACTCCTGAACGCACTGATCGTCTCTTCGTCACGGAAAAATCGAGTAGCACAGAAGGAATAGTCTCTCCATTCCTCGGTTCTCATGCAGATCTGTACCCGATGAGATCGACTCTTGGTAGGCCTGTTTTCAACAATAGGAATGCCAAAATCCCATTCTTTGTCTCTCCCGTCCTGGACCCAACAGCTTGGACAGTGGACGCCCTATCGTTGGATTGGACCAACCTTAACTCGTACACCAACCACCAATACCTCTGATTCCAAGTGATACAGAAAACAACGGAATCAGTTTGTGACCTCATTTCATCGCACTCCGACGGGATAAGTCGAGGATCGATGACCTCATCAATCTGGCATCAGACCCCCCACCCGGAAGATTTGGGTCTTCCCTCATCTCCTCAAACAACCATGACTGCCGTTGTTCACCTCTGCCCGTAGCTCCTGGACCTGCACATCTGAATCACATCAAACACGCTCTCAGACTTAAACAATTCTCGCAACCAGTCATGGAGAGAATCGCTCAGGCACGACGGCCCTCCACTCTAAAGCATATCAAGGCAAATGGCACTTTACCCCCACTGGTGAGCAAACGAACATATCTTACCTCTCATTAACCGGGCTGAACAAGACCCCTTTAGGGCCAATTGCATGGGCATCTCTGGTGCACCTTTCCTACAAGACCTGCTTCCTCATGGCTTTAAAGACAATTTTTCTGTTGGCAGCGGATAATCGTCGTACGCATCATGTGTATGTTCTGGGTATTCTAGATCATCTTCAAACAAGTATCCGTAGTCGTTGTTGCTGTTGTGATCGTTTATGTATTTTTGCACGTCAATGTATCTAGGATCAATCCACCGTAACCAAACAACCGGTAACGGTTGCATCACAGCCCAGCCATAAAGGTTATATGTAATAAGATAGCTGATGTATTTGGTAGGGGCCCCAGGGTCATACCCGTCCACGTCTGAGTTGTTGGCGCATGCATATCTGTGACTCACCTTAGAAATCCCACCACGAGATTTCTCAATAAACAGATGTTGGTCAATGACGCTGAACAATTCCATCTCGATTTGGGTGTTGAACAACAACGCATTCCAAGCTATACCAGGTGACGAAAAGTAATGTGCAGGATCAAGCATGTACACGTGCATGGCAGTATCAAGAAATGTCTCAAACACAACAGCGAGCAACAACACATTGGTGAGCAGATACAGCTCGTAATAGTCACTGGAAATTTTGCACTCAAATGCGCACCAAACTTTGTTTGCGTGCTCGTATTCTTTTTCTGAGATAAGATAACAGGCCAGTGACTTATACAACGCTTCAATCGGTGGCAACTGAGTTTCGGCAAACTTATCCCAGTCACTCATGTACCGTATGGATACACCCCTTGTCTCATTAGCAGGTCTGTGTTGGTTGGACAATATCTACGAGTGATTGTTCTCCGTCACTAGATTGTTCACTAACTTGTCCAAGGCGGAATTCATAAACTGTAATGAATCAGTGACTGTAATTGCTCGAGCCTAAACGTTTTGTATTTTTCCATGTTGTTGGAGATCACGCTTATTGGTGAGTTTGATGCCGTGGCTACAGCTAGCATTATTAAGTGACCATCATAGTCACGCAAGTTATGAAACACTACTAGGGATTTTTGTTGGGATAAATTCTCATCTGTGGATTACGGCCACAAAATCAACTACACTTTGTCAAATACTTACGACAGGAGATGCTGAATGTTTAGGACAGGCGATAATCATTCAAAGAACGAAGACAAACATCGGAAAATACACAAATATTACATTTATTGACACATAACACTAATAATGCACACAACAATTTCCCACCAACACTATCTCTCGCGATGATAATATGAAGTTAAATGAAATAAGATTAATAGAAACTGATTGAAATGCAGTTATGCAGCTCTCTTTTAACTGTACAGTTCTATTATTGCACTGTATCAGGAACTCACCAGTTTTCCCGCTTGAATCTTGACCCAAATTCACTCAATAGTTTGGCTCTATGAATATACACCTTTATCATCTATTAGTCACACAGACATACACACACATATTCATGCTGTGTGCGGCTTGTCTGTACGCGCCAATGTTGTGACAGTGATCACGGACTTAATCGGTGGAAGTAAAAGCTTCTTCACCAATCCAACAATGAGTGCTGTGGAAAATTAACGAATGTTATCGCGAGTCATAATCAAGTCGGCTGGAAAATAGAACTGTTGTCGAATCTATTTCGCTGTAACCTCGGTCGATTTAAGAAACACCTCAACCGAGGTCTTGCCACGATATATCAGAGGTGGCTCAGTTTGCTTGTCAAACCAAACTACTATGTAACAAACTCAGTATAGTTGTTGGTATCACGTGAAGGCTCGTACAAAAGTAACAAAAGAAACGAGTGAAGTCTACAAGCTTTGTAAATTTTAACAAAATACTTTATTTCCCTAGAAAACAAGATAAAAATATGAAATAGGACTTACGGTTTGTAAAAATAGTCCAAAAATTAATCCTAGAATTGAAAAATATAAGTCCTATCACTAAACAGTTCTAATTGAATCCAGGTTCGAATCTCTATGAAGTTCCAATATCGAAGACGATGACGTCAGATGAGGTCGTTGTATTGATTGCAACAGTTCCTCGTTGAAACACAATTTATAATGTCCTGTTTAGAATTCCAGAACAAATTTCCACTGAATATTTTTGTCCCAGAAATTTTATAAAAAAGAGCACTTGTGTAGTTTTCTAGAGAATAAATTATTAAATTCCAAAAAATAGATGAACTTCAGAACGAGCTGGCATCAACAATAGAAACACCTTGAGCTCTGGGATGTAGGAATACGACTGGATAGATCTACTAGGAAATGGCTGTTTCAAGCCGCGATTTTAGATCACATGGTGGCTCACGTGACGGGCTAAGTGATCACTAATTTGAACAGCGCAGTAACAAAAATGCTATTTTACAAGTACGCTAGAATAGCCCTATGTAAGAATCAGATTCCCACACTGGAATAAATTAAAAAAGAAAGGCTGTTTACAATTCAGCTAACACGTGGGCCGAACATGACATTGGTAACAGCAAATCATTTTCGCTTAGTGTTTACAAAACGTCTCAACCAAGGTGAGCTAAAAATACTGATAATGTAATACCTTTTACGTTCAAATCAGGTCAAAACAGAAAAGTGATTTTTCGAAAATAGTCAAATCCCGTGAAAATTATCATTATAATAAAATGTAATGAAACAAAAATAAAATAAAAAAAGAATTTAAAACAAACACGGAAGTAATTTAATTATATATTCGTAACACTTCCCCCATAAAGAAAAAGAAAGATTTATGTAATAAAGCTTTCTTTTTATCATATGTAAATTATACATGAGGTAAAGTAAAATTACATAAGAAAATTCTTATGAATTATACAAAGTGTACATGAAATAATATTTCTATACACGGGAAAGTGCATCTGCAATCAAATTGTTTTTTCCTTTGATGTGCCTGATATCAAGATTTTATTCTTGTAAAAACGAACTCCACCTTAATAATCTTTGATTGTTATTTTTCATCTTGTCGATGAAAGTAAGGGGGTTGTGATCACTAACCACTACAAGCGGAGAAGGAGCTGAACTAATGTAAACTTCAAAATGCTGTAATGCCAATATTAATGCCAAACATTCCTTCTCGATTGTTGAGTAATTTCTTTGGTGCTTATTTAATTTCATAGAAAAATAGCACACTAGGTGATCAAAACCATTTCTATCTTTTTGAATCAATACTGCTCCAACCCCAAGATCACTCGCATCAACAGACAATTTAAAAGATTGATTGAAATTTGGAGCTGTAAGAACCGGCTCCCTTTTGAGTATGGATTTTAACCAATCAAAAGCCTCCTGATATTTTTCAGTCCAAAGAAACTTGTTTTTCTTGCTCAACAAGTTTGTCAGGGGTTCAGCAATATTAGAAAAATTGGAACAAAATTTCCGATAGTATCCAGCCATACCTAAAAATCGCATCAGTTGCTTTTTACTGACAGGTACAGGGAATTCAGAGATAGCCTTGACCTTAGCATCTATAGGTTTAATTTGACCATGTCCCACAATATGTCCTAGAAATGTCACAAAATCACGGCAAAACTCACTTTTAGATAAACTGATTGTCAAATTTGCATCAGTGAGTCTGTCGAAGAATTTCCGAATCGTTGATAGATGTTCTTTTAAGGTGTCGTTGTAAATGATGACATCATCGATGTAAGCATCACAATTATCTAGACCAGAGGTAATCATATTCATCAAGCGTTGAAAAGTACTTGGGGAACCCTTCATCCCAAACGGCATTACTTTATATTGATAGAGTCCATCTGGAGTCACAAATGCCGAAATTTCCTTTGCTCTTTTTGTTAGTGGAATTTGCCAAAATCCTTTCAGAAGGTCAAATTTGGTGACGCACTTGGCATTTCCAGTTTTATCAATACAGTCATCGATTCTTGGTAATGGAAATGAATCTGTTTTTGTCACACTGTTCACCTTCCTATAATCAGTGCACATACGGAAAGTTTTATCTGGTTTCGGAACAAGTATACATGGTGAACTCCAATCACTTTTACTGGGCTCTATGTAATCGTTCTCCAGCAAATACTGAATTTCCTTTTTCAAGCATTCCTGTTTGAGAGGGTTCATCCTGTATGGGTGTTATTTCACAGGTTTTGAATCTACAATTTCAGCGTCATGAAAAATTTTGTTTGTCCTCGTAGGAATATCTGGAAGCAAGTGCTCATATTTGAATAATAACTGTTTAAGTTCATGCCTTTCTTGTTGTTGCAAATGGAAAAGTTTCTGGTCCAGATGTTTCATAATATCCGAATTCCGAGGATTTGTCGCTCCAAGATCAACAGAGTCCGATTGAATTTCTTCACTTAAATCCTCAGTTTGTGGGACAGGTACAACTAAATTAATTGTATGATTTACTTGGCTATATCTTTCAATATACTCCTTTAACATGTTAATGTGGCAAAGTTGTTTTTGGTTTCGCCTCCCAGGAGTATTTAAATCATTTACTTTCTTTTCAACCGTGTGTGGACCATAATACTTGGCCTGAAGAGGATTTTGTGGAATGGGCAAGAGAGCTAGAACTCTATCACCAAGCTGAAAACTCCAATCCCTTGAGTTTTTATCATATCTTGATTTCATTTTTAACTGAATAGAGTGCAGATTTGCTCTTTCGACCTCACAAGCCTTTGACAACTTATATTTAAAGTCATAAACATAATCAAGAAGATTGAGTTCAGAATCTTCATTAGAAAGAAGTTTCTTTTTTAAGAACTTCAATGGTCCATGCACGGTATGTCCGAAAACTAATTCAAAGGGACTGAATCCTAAAGATTCTTGAACAGACTCCCTAACAGCAAACAAAAGTAAATGAATGCCTTCATCCCAATCTCTACTCGTATCAAAGCAATATGACCGAATCATATTCTTCAAAGTCTGATGAAATCTTTCTAAAGCCCCCTTGGCTCTCAGGGTGGTAAGCAAAAGATTTAAATTGTTGAATGCCTAATTCGTGCATAGATTGCTGGAAAATTCCAGACATAAAATTTGACCCTTGATCCGATTGGACAGATTTGGGAAGGCCAAACTGAGTAAAAAGCTTTATCAAAGCTTTTACTATAGTTTTTGTTTTAATATTCCTCAAAGGAATTGCCTCTGGGAATCTTGTTGACGCATACACAATGGTCAACATATATTGGTTGCCTGACTTGGTCTTAGGCAAAGGACCAACACAATCTGCCATAATTCTGCTAAATGGTTCGTCAAATGCAGGAATAGGTTGCAGATGAGCCTTAGGTATTTTCTGATTGGGTTTTCCTACCATTTGACAAGTATGACAAGATCTACAAAATTTACAAACATCACTTTTGATTTTTGGCCAATAAAAGTGGGTCAAGATCTTGTGATAAGTTTTATTAATCCCTAAATGACCAGCCAGAGGAGTTTCATGGACCGAACTAAGTATCTCCTGTCTGTAAGATTTTGGAACTACAACTTGATAGTTCACTTACCACTCGTCACCAGCAGGTACATCGGGAGGTCTGCATTTTCTCATAAGAATTCCATTTTTAATGAAATAACAGACAGGTACTTTAGTGGCTTAAGTTTCCCTAATGGCCCTCTGAAACAAACAGGAGATCTCAGGATCTGTTTCCTGTTCGACGACAAGTGATTGTCGTTTGTCACCCTGATTAGATAAAAGAGAATGAGTATTTAAAAGAGGATCACTGTGATCAATACCTTTTGACTGATCCAAATTAGGAGTGAAAGTGACCTCATCAAAGGCCTGATCAATATATGTGCTAAAGGAATATTTTCCTTATCAAAAATCATTCCCAAGAGCTTTCTTTGCCATAGCTCTGGTAACTGCACAAGCTGGGTAGAAATCAGGGTATTCTTTTTCAATAGGATGAACTTTCTGATCCACAGATGAGATAATTCTGACCTAACCTGCTCGATGGCCCGTGATAACGGCACAAATAATTTCACTTGCGTATCAGTGATTGCCGCCAGCGATCGTAACATCGCCTGCTGAATTATCTTTATGAATCTATAATCGGCGGGCAGCGTATGCCTATTTTCTGACCTACGAAATTGTAATGATTCAAAATCACTCATTATTTTTTCAGGATCAAGCTGGTCAGATATTTTCACGCCACTGTGTTGTAATTTCTTAATAGCAGAAATAATTGATGTGATGTTTTCGTGATTCATTATTTTATATATTATAAATTATTTGTTTAAATAAAAATAGATTCCTGAGTAAATTTTTCTGAACAAAAATACAATATTTGAGAAAATCTGACCAAAGTCACAATATTGTTGGGTATATTGCCCATCAAATTCATAAAATCTGACCAAAGTCACAATATTGTTGGGTATATTGCCCATCAAATTCATAAAATCTGTACAGAGTGCATAAAAAAATCTAAATCATAACAAATATTTATAAAAAATCTGAATCAGAATAAATATTTATAAAAAATAAAATATTTTACAGCATCTGTACAGAATTCGCAACGCTGACGGGTAATATACCCATCAAATTTAGAAAATCTGTACAGAATTCCGACACTGACGGGCATTATACCCATCAAATTCATAAAATATGACCAAAGTCACAATATTGTTGGGTATATTGCCCATCAAATTCATAAAATCGGTACAGAATTCATAAAAAATAAAATTTTATTATAATAAAAATATATTCTGAATAAGATAAATTATTTCTGAATCAGATAAATATAAAAATATATTATTTCTGAATCAGATAAATTATTTCTGAATCACATAAATATAAAAATATATTCTGAATCAGATAAATATAAAAATTTCTGAATCAGATAAATATAAAAATATATTATTTCTGAATCGGATAAATGTAAAAATATTCTGAATCAGATAAATTATTTCTGAATCACATAAAAATGAAAATATATTTTATAAATTCAAAAATAAACAGCAGCTATGATGCTCAGTCTACCATTTCACTGGGGTCCCTTCTGCCAGTAAAGTCCTTTGCCAATAAGATCCTAAGAGTCCTTGTTGGGGGCAACAAGCCACAGGCACTCTTCATGGCACTCTTCATGGTTAAGACCTGTCTTATGGTCCACAGGCACCTTATTGAGAGTTTTTGGTCCGGCGGACATTCTTTCTGAATGCCCCTATGTGGGTACCCTTCAGTGAGGTAACAAGGTCGCGACTTCACATCATCCTGCTGTTTATTTT
>JAECUM010032075.1:0-12906 GCA_016617855.1 Megalonaias nervosa
TATATATATATATATATATATATATATATATTATTTCATTGATATGTTTGTTAATAAGTATTATATAATGGAACCCATTCGGTTTAAGCGACATGGTATGTGTATTTCAGTCCATGGCTTACTGCTTTAACGTAGTCTTTATCCATCATCCAAATATTCCAAGACAAGAATGGATTTACGCAGATTCCAAATGTGTGTGTGTGTGTGTGTGTGTGTGTGTTGGATTTTTGACGTAGCTTCAAAACATGTTTCAGCCATATCGCTATGATGTCTAGAGTGTGTCAGTTTATAGTGATGTCTAGCACTGGGGCATCATCCCGCAGACATGTAGTATGATGCCCCACCCAGTCACATTATCCTGACACCAGGCCGACGAGTCCTAACACTAACCTCTTAATGCTGAGCGCCAAGAGAGGCAGCTGCTAGTACCCGTTATAAGTCTTTGGTATGATTCAGCCGGGGTTCGAAGCGGCGACCCCCCACCCTACCCCCACCCCCGCATCCGAGGCGAACGCTCTAACCACTAGGCCTCCGGAGTGGTCTGATCCCAAATGTAACTGAAGATGATTATTTTAGAATGTGAAAATGTTATCATTTATTTTAGAATGTGAAAATGTTATCATTTATTTTAGAATGTGAAAATGTTAAGTAATTATGCTAAATATACACCAAACCATGTTATTTAGAATGTGAAAATGGAGAGTAATTATGCAAAACATACACTAGACCTTATTATTTAGGAAAACAACAACACAAACCAGTGTTTATAAAATATTGAAACAACTGACCAATCTACGAAGTTGTATTTATGATCCTTTTCAAATAAGAATATGCATTTATCTCAGAATATCAGACACAAAGCATAAAATCTCACTGAGCATGATTATAAGTTTTTTGAACAAAGCATAAAAACTCATTGAGCGTGATTATAATTTTTTGTAGAGTCTTTACATGTGATAGAAATTCATATCTAAGAGTAACGAGACCTACATACATATGTGAATATAGGATCTTGCCTCTGATAACCGGTAGATGTGGTTATATGTATGTACTCTCCAAACGTTATTCTAACACTTTTTCAGATATTTCATTTCATCCTTGCCTTCGTATATCTGTCTATGTCTTCTGAAACATTGTTCATTATTGCCATTGTCATGGATATTTGAAGTCCCGACAAACGAAACTTCCATGAACTCGTATTGACGAGAAATTATATAAGAAGCAATGATTTTACATTGTTTAGTAATAAACCATAAACAGAGTGTTTAAATACAAGAGCAGCTGGAAGATACCGACTCTCTACTGCTTGAAAAGAATGTATAGATTTATTATCTTTATTTACTTTCAGCTGCTGAGTACAGAAACCACCTGAGATATTCTTGATAAAATCCAACAGGCCAAATTTAATATAAAAAACACATTTCTTACCGAATCTGAGGTACGTAACATGTTCACAAGATACTTCTAAGTGCAGTACACAATTCTTTGCTATGACCTCTGACCTTTGGTCTCATATCATGGATGAAATATCATTAAACTAAACTCTCCGACGAGTGTCAAGATAGGCATACATGCTAACTTTGCTAAAATCTATAATAATAATAATAATTGTTGGGGAAACAATCAAATTATAAAGCTCGCGTCATTGAACTTATATTTCGGTTGTTCCTTTCAGATGAACACCATTTTCATTCAGAAAAATCTACATCCTGATATAGTGTTTTAGTAAAATAAACCATGACGATAGGACGTTCAGTTCAAATGAAAAGGCCATGTAAACACTTTTCTAGATTACCGTCAAGGCAATCTTTTAGGGGGGTCAGATCAGTGTTATTTTAATATAATAAGAACAACTATACATTGCAAGAACAAGGCGTTTTGTTTCCATATAGGTATGGCAATTTATTTGTTTCAATATAGGTGTGGCAATTTGTTTAGGAAAAGTAGTAGCTACCATCTCATCAAAATGAATAGCGATAATTCGTTGTTCAAGATGGCCGCCATTCATCAACACCATTTTTACTTAGGACCAACAAGAGGTTGAAAGAAGTCTTTTAGTGAAAATCTCTCTGTCCATGACAATATCGTCATGAAAAGAAGCAGCCACAGCAAGATTTGCCAAGGTTACCATGTCGGTCATTTTTAGATATTATCAGCACCATTTATATTTGCGAACAAGATTATATTTGATAAGAAGTCTTTAAGTGTAAACCCAATGTCGCTATAAAATAAGTTCTCTCGAAATAGCGATAACAAGATTTTAATATAAAACTGGGGGACTGATAAGCACCAATTCAATTAAAGATCATTATAAGAATATGCCTGCTATACTGGATGTCATATCAACACAGTTTTGATTCAAGGGTTTATTATTCATCATAAAATGTCTTTTGGTGAAAGCCTGATGTTGAAATGATCATCCATTCTGGAAGAGTGGTGATTTAAACAAACTTTCAAGATGGCGGACATATTGACGGTCTGTTTTCATTTAGGACCATTTAGACATCATCAAAAGTCTTTTCTTTAAAAGCCCTATATCGATACAACAATCCGTACAGGAGTAGCCATAACAACATTTTCGAGATGATAATCATGAAGACCATATTGCTAAGGATATATTGCAAGAACAATACTTTAAACATGGCTACCGGAGCGGTCATATTGGTTACCAAGCGGTAATGTTTAAACTTAGGACCAACTTGATATCGGGCTGAATCCTTTAGTGAAAGTAGTAATTCAAAACGACGATCCATTCAGGAGGAATAACGATATAAAATTTGTACTCTGGCCACCATGGCAATCATATTGGTTATTATATCGGCACCATTTTTATTAAGAATTTACTAGACAGCATAGTAACAGATGTATCCCATGTTTTGGGCCACCCACCCTCCTATCCTATAATTTTAAATTTATGTTTCGCCTTGCCTAGACCCCATCCTGTTTTTACAATTTATTTTTCCAAAACAAGGACAACCCACTCGATTAAAATAAAATGTTTTATAAAAGCATCTAGTCCTCCCACTCCCATTTACTCTACATTTTGAAGACAAAACCCTAAATTCCAAATACACACACTTTTCATAAATCAATAAATCACGAACACTCAAAATTTAAAAAAATAAAATAACACTAACTCACAAACACAAATTTAAACAAGAAACAACACTAGAACACCAACAATCCAAAACAGACATCAAACAATCCGACACAGGTATTCCAAATTATAGGTTATTCTGTTAAAACATTTCAATCATGGATAAGTTAATGTTTTGCTTTCTCCGCTCGTCACCATACCCTGTGGTAATTTGGACCAAATAAAGTCAGTAATTTCAAAATATAACATCTGCAGGACTGGCAAAGATACAGCTGTATGACGGGCGTATGTGTTTAACTGAAGAAATAAATAACCAATCATTCAAGTAAATAAATAATGCACTTAAGGTTTAAGAAACTAACAAGTAATGCATCTTTTTCTTGCCGTGCAGCTTAGAAACATAAACATAATTGCCAATCTGAAACAGTCGAATACCGGGTCAAAATGCAAGTTAAAGAAATACAGCAGTATCTACAAAGACAAGATCTTCAACTAGGCCTAGAGTTACAACAATACCTACCACTTCAACAACAAGACATACAACTCGACCTATAGCTACAACAGTACCAACATTGACAAGACCTTAAACTATGCATACAGTTAAAAACCTATGGATATAATGCCAAGGCCTTACAACTAGGTTCACAGTTACAACATTACCTACAACTATAACGAAAAGAGCAAAACATTTGCATACAGTTGGAACAGTAACTGTATGCAAATGTTTTGCTCTTTTCGTTATAGTTGTAGGTAATGTTGTAACTGTGAACCTAGTTGTAAGGCCTAGGCATGATATCCATAGGTTTTTAATTGTATACATACTTTAAGGTCTTACAACTACGATGACACGAATCTACAACTAGGTAGACACCTTCAGCAGTACCTTCAACAAGGCCCAGCAAACTAGGCCTACAGTTACAGCAGTGCCGACAACTACAACGACCAGAAATTACATCCCGGCCTATAGTTACAATAGTACTGACAACTACAATGACAGGACCAGACAATTAGGTCTACAAGGACAGCGATAAGGCCCAGCAATTAGGGATGCAGTTATAACAGTACATACAACTGTAAGACCCTACGTCTAGGCCTACAGATACAACAGTACCAACAACTACAATGACAACTCCTTGAGCTAGACCTAAAATAACAATAGTACCTATAAATATAATGAAAAGACCCGGAATCAGGCTTAAAGTTACAACCGTATCTACAACTACAACGTCATGACCTACAACATGGCCTACAGCTATAACTACAACGAAAGCCAACAGTTACAACGGCACCTACTATTACAATGACAATATCATACAACGAGGCCTACAGTAACAATAGTATCTACAGCTACAGTGACAATATCATACAACGGGGCCTACATTAGCAATAGTATCTACAGCTACAATGACAAGACCGTACAACTATGCTTACAATTAAAACAGTACCTGCAGCTCAACAAAGTGTACCTGATACTTTTAAAATATGTGAAACAAATAAACAAGCAGTAGCAGTAGTAGTAGTAGTTGTTGTTGTTATTGTTGTGCTGTATTTCAAATACATTAACTGGCAGTGGTTCATAGATAAGGTTTGAGTTGAAAGCTTTTATTTTCTCCTCGGAATTTTTTTCTGTTACTCAAAATAAATTTTTCAGCTTAATTACGAGGAATAAGTCAATAATGCAAATATAAATATTTAGAAATGTTGTTAAAAACACCGTCACATCCACCTCCACCAATACTGCCAACACATGCATTTCCTAACGTTAAACTTTTAGAAAATCTGCTATTGTTATACCAAGAATAGCTATTATCCAACCAAAAGATGTAAAAAAAATTAGTAACAATTCTTATCCAATTTTCTTTAAATATTTGCTCTAACCTTTCTCGTAATATTAACGTTTCTTTAACTTTGAAACTTATTTTGTTGTTATTTTCTCCAATATTATTTTAAATATATTAAATGTGAGCTTATTTTCTTTTCTTCAGTATTTCGTAAAAGTTCTTGCAATTTAGCTTTCCAGCTGGATTTGTTTAATTCATTAATGTCCTTTTATTTCCTGTATATTTTCAGTATAGATTTTAACGGCTGATTTCCTTGACATAATTTTAGAATTAACTACTTCCACCACATTTACATAATCTGTTTGCTGTGCAAATAATCTAGAATGTGTATTACTTCCCTGAGCGTTCGCGGTATTCATCTGTTATAGTTTCGGTATCTATTACTTGCTGGCTAAGTGGTTCATTTGTGTAAGTACTTGCATTTCAAATTTCTCATAACTCTTATCGGTTTCGTAATGGTATGAGCTTGGTCCGCTTCTCTTATTCCAAGTATCTTGCTGTGATATTGAAGGTTGATGTTCATAATTTGCCCAGTGTCAGGTATTTCCTTATTTTCTATAAAGTAATAAATACAACAAATCAATTCCATCTCTTTGTACGGCTATAGAGTTAAGTGCTTACATTATAATTGGTTTACGCAACTTAGAAATTGTATCATTTTTTTTTTTTTTACATATTTTTTGCAAGCCACAGTTTTTCTTAAATAATTTCATTATATGGTGTATCATCTGTGTAAAACTTAAAAACTTTTGTTTAATAAATTATTTGTACTCATCATCTTCTTGTGTAATTAATTAATTCAGTTATTGTTGACTTTTTTAGAATCCTTATTGTGATACTAATATATTACCGGAATTTGTGTATCAAGAATTTCGTGTATTAACTTATCATCAAACTATTGATTAAAGTTATCCTCAGAAACAGATTTATCAAAAGTTTCAAACAAACACACTTTCTTACCATCTTTTCACTATTTAAATGGTTCAAAATGAATTTGAAAGAGGATTAGGTTAATTAGAAGAAATAAGCGAAGAACCGTAATATTAACTGCCGATGAAGACCACTTAGATGACCACAAAGCATACTTAAAGGAAGAACAGATGCAGGAATTATAAATTAGCGTAGCAAAAAGTAAATACAAGGAAATATCTAATTAACATATAACTAACAAGGATTTGGATAAAATGGATTCGAAACAAGTCAGAAGAGTATATGAAATGTTTGTACATGCTAAATCAGAAAAAAATATCACAGAATTCTTAAATGTAGTAATACGAAATATAATATATTTAATTAGCAAAAAGAAAATTCCACTTGATAATTTAGATGCATTACAGACAGAGCTGACAGAAAATTACTCAAGAACAAACGGAATATAGTTGCTGGGTTTTCATCTTTGGCAATAATATTCAAATTTTCGACATTAAGTGCTTAATTTTGTTTTCAACACATTTTATTGTCACAATAAAATACAATGTGATTGGGTACAAATTCTAAAAACTTAAATTAGCCCTTTCCTTATATGACACAGGTATTGCAACATGAGAACATATTAATGAAAAATAATTTGTTGGAGAGAGAGAGAGAGAGAGAGAGAGAGAGAGAGAGAGAGGCAGGCACAGTGACAGTAATCACGATTTGAGTAAGTCACTGAAATCGTCAGTAGCGGTTATATACTTATATACATGATGCAAAATTCTATATTATTCATCCGCTTCGCCCTTTCCCCAAAGCAGTCAGGTCCAAGGGGAGGGGGGGGGCAACCGGGGATATATCCCCGGGGCCCGGGCCCCTTACGGGTCCGGGCCGAACAACACTTTTTAATTTTATACAAGAAAAATTTTGTTTGAACAAAAACTAGCAGAGGCCCGGATGTTTCTTACCCCAGGGCCCATGATCGCTCTCTACGGCCCTGGAAGCAGTAAATCTAAGCTAATAGTTGCTCATGACATGGAAAGTAAATTTCTCTTCAACTCAACTCGTTGTCTACTACTGTACTTGTGACTGAACATGAAAAAGTGCATGGTGGTTTCGATCCCACCGCATGAACAAAAAAGAGTGTCAGCAAGTTGAACACGGTAAAGATCAGCTTTTAATGAACTTACATTGTGTCGTAATCTAGTATAGATAATATGCAGTGTTCGATTAATAAAACTTGGCATTTTGCTAGATACGAGTTTTGGACATAAACACTTTTTCAAAGCACAATAAGACATAATAAACTGAGTATCCTGTTCGAGACTGTTTCACAAAGATTCTGTTGAAGGTATAAAAGATGATTTGATAGAATTTAGCATGAAACTACAAATGGCTATATTGTTTGAACGTCGAAGGTTATAATTTGTTCGGACACAGGGAGTGGGAGTGCTTTTGGAGTTTGGATCATTTTGATGTTGTAGAATGTTGGTATCCTGTTTCAAAATAGAGAGATTGCCTGCTATTGTATTTTGAAAGTCCTGTAACTATTCTTGCCGCTTCGAGTTGTAGTTTTTCCAATTTTTCTGAATCGATCAACGAGCATCCGTCCCAGACTACACTGGCATATTCCATGATAGGCCTGATACAAGTTTCATGCAGTTTTGATAAAATTTTGCCTACTTAGTTGTTTTAGTTTTCGTAGATTAGCTATTCGATATGATGCTGTTTTTAAAATACTATCAATGTGGCAAGTCCATTTGGTATTTGATGAAAGTATTAATCCTAGATGGCGATGAGAATCCACATATTTAAGTTCGATATTGTCAAAATCAAGTTCAGGATTGTTTGTTACGTTTTTATTCGTGAAATACATAGCCAATTGTTTTTTTCTGGATTAAATTTTAAGAGCCATTTCTTGGACCAGTTATGCAGTTGTATTAGGTCATTATTCAGGACAAACTCTATTTCAGCAGAATATGGGGAGGAATAATGCAGAGGTGAGTCAGCTGCAAAAAGACGAATGAGAGAACTCATACCATTGGCAATATCGTTTACATAAATTAAAAACAAGAATGGCACGAACATGGATCCTTGGGGCACACCAGCATTTATAATCATTTCCCGTGAATAAATATCATGCAAAACCACCGCTTGTTTTCTATTACTTAAATAACTTTCGAACCATTTTATCAGATTACCTGATACTCCGTATTCCTTGAATTTAAATGATAAGCATCTGTTGCAGACCCGATCGAAAGCTTTTGAACGATCACAAAATACAATACAAGATTTTTGGGATTGTTCTAATGAACTGCAAATGCTACTGTAACGGCCGAGCTAGCTCCTATAATACTACATTGGAGTACGGCACAAGGGATGAGTATGCTTCTTATCAGCTGACTAAGGAGGGGATAATGGAGAAACTCATCTTGATTTCTTTTCAACCATAACACAAGATGATTCATTTATTAAGAAACATTGAATAATGTTACAGTTCACAACAATGACAATCTTGTTGTTTGCATACTAAGCCAGGATACTATCATTGTCTTGAGGTACAGTTTGGCATATGATAATTTTACACCAGGTCAGGGTATACATTATCACTATAATATTAATTGACTATATTATTACTTCTTTTGATGAATGAAATTTATATAAGATTTACCATATTTTGATATAGTTGTAATAAAGTTTATATCACAAGAGAAAATATGACTTGCTTGTAATATGTGAAATGTAAAATCTGCAAGGAAAACAATTTTTTTTAACTTTACACTTCAACATAGCATAATACTTATTTGAATTGAATTTATATAAATGGAAATAAATTGACTGTCAAGTCGGTGAGGAAAACGCTCTCAATGACTTAGACAGCTGGTAAATTATAAAATAGAAACATAAATAAATTATGTGTTATAGATTGCTAGAATATTCAAGTATTGTTGAATTGAATTTAGAATGTCAAGTCGGTGAGGAAAGTACTCACAATGACTTAGACAACTAGTAAATTAAAAAATAGAAACATAAATAAATTATATTTTATAGATTGCTAGATTAATCAAGTATTGTTGAATTGAGTTTAGAACGTCAAGTCGGTGAGGAAAGCATTCACAATGACTTAGATATGTTATTTCCATAAGAACATTACCAGCTGAACTGGGTCAGTCGAGGCACGTTCCTAATGCTAACACCGTCGATTCTCGGTTGAAAAGAATGCACAAACGAATAAAAGGGCTTCATTCATTGTCCTAACTACGGTCCTTGCTAATTAGCAATTCACTGACATACATTTCCAGGTATAAAAAAATCAATTTTCAGCATACATAATAAAAATCATTTAAGACAGATAATTTACTTCTCAAAATTCGTATCAGAAGAAATGCATTAAATTTTTAGGATACATGATTCTTATAACATTCAATACAAGTCAATACATGAAATTCTTACACTACACGATTTCTATTACATTCAAAACAGATGAATGTACGATTATGTTCTGAACACAAGGAAAATTGAAGCATGAATTTAAAACGAATAAATTCAACAAATAATTACAAACTTATATCAATGAACATATTGTATGCAGTTGAGACTAACCTTGTGCTTAATAGAGTCTCGCTCTTACTATGAACTAATTCTTTCTCTTTTCGTGTCCTCAACTTTCTGACAATAATCTAATCTTGGATAATCTAATGAGGAATATCTATTATTTCCCGGAGCTAAATTCTGGCTCCATCCAGAAACTTAGACTGACTAATTTCGCCAGGGAGATTACTTAAAACTTTTTCGCCTGGGAACACACCCACCCTCGTTTAGCTTAGCCAGTCAGGATTATTTTTCTCTAATCACCTGAATATAATGTTTGGTTTATGTGGTCTATATGAGAAAATTAGCTTACTTACGTTATTTTCACCAGACTCACCGAAGCCAGATGAATAATGACTGTCATTTCTAAAGAAAATCAGATAGCCTATGGCCCTTCTAATTTCAGATTGGGTCCTACTTGTGTTCTCAGAGAAGAGCCTATCAAGCTTGTGGAATAAAAGAATGTAATTATCTAAGAAAACTTCGATCGCGCTGATGTAACGCGGCATTTTAATTTCAAGTTGATCAAAGACTAATGAGTTATTAATATGTAACCATATGTATGATCTTTACCATTATGAAGATCGTCTAGTTACCTGCATAATTGTTTACCACATGGTATGTCCAAAGCCATCGACATGACAAGGACAAAACATCTTGAAAACAAACAAATCTGGATATAAAGTTTTTCGGTTATAACATTCCTAACTACCAGTCCTCTCTGAAATGTTCTAAACAATCTCTACTGAGTGAGGTTTTTAACTGTATAGAGGCAAGCACGCAAACAGCTCCAGGTGGGATGGATATAGCAGATGCTAGTCTAGAAGTTGCAAGAAAAGCTACAGATGCAAGGAGATAACGATGTAATACGGAGAAAGTTAATATCAGAGGAAGAGACAATAACAAAGAGTTCTAAAAACAAACTTAGATAAAGATTAAATTTTAGAGAAATTTACAATAAACAGGACTCTAAATCGAGACGTTAGGACTCTAAATCGGGACCTAAAGATTCCATGCAGGAATTTAATAATTGTTACAAAATAGTACTAATGAAACAAAGAATAGCAAACGAAGATAACCAAGGGATATAATGTCAACGGAAAATCCGTATATATTGTTTTTATGTTGACTGTTTTAATTATTCCTACATGGAATCGTACGTTACATTAGAAGGGCAAACTAAAACAAACCGAAATATATATTTGTCAAATCCAATCGACTGCATAGTATGCATGTCATTAATAGTAAATAAATTTACAAATGTTTATTACAATATTTCAGATGATTAAAGCAAAATATTTTGACAACGACACCAGTGGCATACTAAGGGTAAATTGTGCCGGGGCGATGATGAAGGCCCAAAGGGGTTTATGCCGCCTCAAAACCTCTGACGCCCGGGGCAACCGTCCCGTCCGCCAACCCACCCTCACCCCGCCCCCGTTAGTACGCTGCTGAACGTCATCAACGACATGAACGAAACCAAAACCATAGCAATACCTAATGCTCTCTACAATTAAGAAATTGTATATCAATAAATCAACGAGGGAATGAATAAATTCTAATAATAACAGTGAAAAGAAGCATTGATTTAAATGCCAGAAACACAGCATCTAAGGTTGATTAACTCCAACCAATAACTGCACCATTTACATGACCACCTAAAATGCAAAATTCTTACGATTTAAAAAGTCATAGATGCATAGAGACAGCTGCCGAATCAATTACAATTAATGGTTTGGGTCGTTTTCATCCTAAACATTTTTGTTTTTCTTCACCAACTAAATTACACAAAGAATTACTCCAATGGATACTGTTAAGGTCTTTTAGGGCTGTTACCTGCTACAGGTGTTGTTCATAGCGATTTTATTTTATACAAAGTTAATAGTTCATATAATCAACTACATAGTGGAATCAGAAATATATTAGGTTTCAGCAATAAAGATAAAAGGAAAGGTAACAGAATGTAATTGTATAGCTGTAACTCGTATATGTCGCCAATGTCATGTTGATTTCGCGAACAGCATGTGTTTTATCGAAGGGACAGGTGTCTTTCAATAAGCAAATCATGAAACAATAATCGGAACAATAAATGCATTAACGGACACGTGCTCAGGCTCAAATACAGACGACTTTTGGAGGATAATGGTTTGAAAGGTATAAAAACTATACTAGAACAAGCTGATTATAAATTAACAGTTGTTTATCAGAGTATATCATAAGAAATTACAATAACTAAACATATACTAGTAGATTTATGTTATTAGAATTTAAGATGTTTTCAATTTTTATAAATTGTATTCGTGTCCAAAGCGTCCATTCGAACATAAAAAAGTGTAAAGACTGTGTTAAAAGCTAATGTTATGTCATTCGACTATGAAATCTGGTTAGAAAGTTTCGAAAAATTAAAATCACCATAAAATTTTATAATTTGGTTAACTTGAATATTTTAGTAAGATCAGGACTATAAAATTCTTACACTGTGCGTCACGTAGTAACTTCTATCATCAGACTGATATAAGCCACGTTCTAAATTGTAACCTCAGACACTATACCTAATACTATATATAACTCCTTGTTAGTGGGCAGCCCTATTAATTTTTTATTTATTTAAATTGTTTCTTAGAAATGTCTGGCGCTAAACATCCAGTTCTGTCATGTAGATGTTTCTGTGACGGTCTAGCATATGCGTTTTGAAATTCCTGGCTTTGCTTGGTCTAAATTATTTGAGAACGCGAGAAAACGGAAAGAAATAGATAATCAAAGCTTGGGCACTCCGGACTCTTGGATCGGCTACAAACAAAGGATATTATTGGTAATACATGTGTCTGTTCGTAACACATCTGTATTATTGTTGGTAATCCTAGCTTTTCTTAAACTGTTGGGCTGGTGGCCTGGTGTTTTCTTTCAATTCTGAGTGCTTGTGGTTTAGTGGTTTTATTCAATTGTTGAGCGTTTGGGGGGTTGTTGTAGGGTTTAACGCCATTTTTCAGCACAAGATGGGCTATACATGGCGGCCAGTATGACTGGTGGAGGAAGAACCCTGGAAAACCCCCGGGAAGAACCACCGACCCACGAAAAGCTACTGGCAGACTTTCTCACGTACCCACGTTAGCCGAGCCTGAGACTCGAACCCACGCAGACAGAAGTGAGATGGCAGTGATCCGGAACGGTTAGCACTTTAGCCCACTCGGAGCTACGGTGGTGGTGGGGTGGCGGGGTGTGTAAATGAAAATGTTGTTGCACAAACATTTTCACTTATGCCCAGTATAGTTAAAAGCCAGCATCAGAAGAAGGAACAACATCAGTAGTAGTAGTAGTAGTAGTAGTAGTAGCAGTACAGGACCGGATCAGGTCAAGTGTTGGAGGGGGGGGGAACATTTTTAAAGGGCACCAAGTTAAAAGTCTACGTGTCTATTTACTCAAAGTGTGCGTAATACTCAATAAATGTGCACAAGAATAAAA
>JAECUM010032076.1:0-15000 GCA_016617855.1 Megalonaias nervosa
ATATATATATATATATATATATATATATCGGTCCAGTATTGGCATCCATTACAAGCATACATACCAGAAATAGCAGAATACAGTTCTATTTCTGACTACTCAAATTCCTTTGTCAAGATCCTGACATTCGGGATTATCTATTTTTAGAAGGGTAGTAAATAACATACTCACGAAACCTACATCTGCTTCCATAGCAACAAATGTATGAACAGAGTATTATCAACTATCTTGCTCTTACATATGCATATACATGTATATAAATGCATGGCAATTATGTAATCTTTTCTCGGAAATATTCATGTGCTATAAATTAGTGACAAAACATTTATGTGCTTCTAAGATGAAATCAAGTTTAGATGCAACTCTGAAAAAAACATGTTTAAGTATGGCTTATAATGGGGGCATTTTTTGTTGCTGTTTTTTTTTATAACAGATTATGAATAACGGACACAGGTTGCTCGCCTTTACCGATCACTGCCACCTCACCTCTGTCTGCGTGGGTTCGAGTCTCGGGCTCGGCCAATGTTGGTATGTGAGAAATCTGCCAGTAGCTTCCCGCGGGTCAGTGGTTCTTACTGGCATTTGTCAGGGTTCTTCCTCCACCAGTTAAACTGGCCGTCATGTATAGCCTATCTTACGCCGAAAATGGCGTTAAACCCTAGCACAAAACAACAAGAAGTTATTTTATAAACATTTTACAGAAGGTTAATATAGTTACGTATTATACTTTATCTTGGGTTCATCCGTTAATTTTCATCACAGGGTGTGGCTTTAAAACTCATCAGACCCACTCCCTAGAGAATGTTGCCCATGCCTAATATATACCTTGCCAATAATGTCAGTCATATGACTCATTTAGTAAAGTCCGCAGGTCTGTTGGACAGGAAAAGGGTCAATGACCCAGAATAAAGGAGTATTTACTTGTGCGCACAAACTTGTAGGTGTGGTTGCTTACTTCGAGATGACTAAATAGTTTCATTTTCCTGGCAAGGAATCAATCTGCATAGAGGAGCTGTGATTTCAATGCTGTATCGTATTTAAATTTTGTTTTAAAATAATTAGCAGAAAGAAAACAAATCACACATATAATGAAAGATGTATGAAGACAGTACTAAGGTTCGTAAGGTTTTTGGAACATAATTTTCATTATCTTACTTCAGAAAATAGCTGTCCTTTGAAATATAAAAACTTTTAAGTGTTGCATTCTACTACGCTTTCTTTTATCATTACTCCTCCGAAGCGTTATCGGAGATATACAGTTTTTCTTGTTTATGTTTACCATTTTATAAGCGTAGGTAGGGAAAAACAATTTGTTTACAGTTGCTCATGAGCAGTACGAAAATCAAGTATCTGGGACAGATTTGTTTACTTTTAGTGGTCATCTGTCCTTCAATATACATATCGAAAATACTGATTTAATATCATCTGTCACATAATATACATATCGAATATATTGAATTAATATCAGCAGTCATATAATATGCATATCGAATATATTGAATTAATATCATCTGTCATATAACATACATATCGAATATATTGAATTAATATCATCAGTCACATAATATGCATATCGAATGTACTGAATTAATATCATCTGTCCTACAATAATTATATTGAATATATTGAACTAGTATGATATGATACAACTTTAATCATTAGCACTTTTTGTATTATTTCGGAAAGATTTTAACAAGATAGCAGGCAGCTGACGAAGTTGTAGTTACAAAGCTTTGTGTGTGTGTGTGTGTGTGTGTGTGTGTGTGCGCGCGCGCGCGCGCGCGTGCATATATTTTCTTCATGTGTTACCTACGTCACACCTTTACCTAAGTTCTTGAATCTAAGTTATCCTGGAAATAAAAAACAGTACTCTCGAAATTCACAAAGCGCACCATTTACAATTGGTTTCAATAAAAGATATTCCCTATAGCCTTGACTTACAGGGCACTTCTTTTCTAATAACTTAAAATGTGTATTTCAAAGGGTGTGGGAATCTGATACCATCCCAAACCTCATTTTCAGAAATGTCGATGAATAAGTTGAACCATGTACGCAAATATACCCCATAAATACACATTACATCTAACATGCGAGGATACAAACAATGCAAGAACCACCAAAGAACGCGTGAGCCAACTAAATATTGACTGTAACTCATTTTTCGTTCAGATTATAAGCTAAATCACGACATTTAAGTGGTCAGGTTAAGTTACTGGCATCATATTCAGACAGAATACAAATAAGGTACCAGCCATTTCAGGGAGGAGATGGATGGGACTTTCTTCAGATTCACGCTCTTCTTTTGCTACCCGTATTTTTTAACATGTTATACTTTGGTAGAATAGCGGAACCAGCAAGAGACATATTTTCTTCCTTGAAATTGTTGAACCGGGTTTTTAAAAACAAAATACCATCTTACTTCCTTGAGTTCCATAAAGAAAACAAATTGTACAAGCAAGGTCTCCTCTACAATTCCTTAGATTGGGAATATACAGCTATTAGACTTAAACATCTACACGACTGGTATTATTGACCTAAGGCGTTCTACGAACCTGGAAACGAACGCTTTATCATAGAGACGATACGCATTCGGAGCAAAGTAACATATTGTTCGGCCAGTGATTGGTTGCATTGGGGACGAATGGGACTGAAATTTTGTATCCGACTGCAGTTTTCATGTATCTAATTGTAGACCTTTTGAATTAAGTACAGCATGAAAACTTGTAACTACTATAAAACGAATGATTCCGTTCCAAGGTGAATCCAAGCCTTACAAAAAAGGCAATTTCCGAGGTAGTTGCGTTCTCAAATTCTGTAATCAAATATATCCCTCTGTACGATCAGAGTCTTCTACAGACGTCTTTGGTAGGATGTACATATGCTATTTACATTACAGTATCACGAAACATACATAATTGTAAACACTCAGGTGTCTAAAGAGAAACAGAGAATCTGAATGAAAAATGACCTCCTCGACTTCAATCCTTAGAACTTTCAAGCTTAGGTCTGAAAATGCATTCAGAATCTTTATAATTAAAATTCTCCTTTAGATAATTTGAGGATGCTTTTACAAACTTCTCGGCTCAATTCTGGGCCTGTAAAATGTTATTGCAAATTTTATGAGCTCAAATCTACTAGTGTAACTTTGATTACTAACGACTGAGCAAAGGTATAAGTCTGTGTTACACTCCCTATGATAATTTGAATTCCTGCCCGGCCTGTGATGATTTGAAATCCTGGCCAGTGATAATCTGAATTCCTGGCCTGCGATAATTTGAAACCTGGTCTGTGATCATTTTGAAATTCTGGTCTGTGGTAATGTGAAATTTTCTGGCCTCTGATAATTTCTAATTCTGGTCTGTGATTTAAACACTACAAGTTGAGAAATAATGCAGCTAAAAAAAAAAAAAACAACCACACATAATATTAAATTTAACTGTTCATTTGTTTTCTGTGTAAAGTGTGTGAAGAATCAGATGCATGGTTTCATCGTCCAAATTCAGTTTTTATCGCTTGAATTTTTGTCAATAATAGGTATAAACATTTCAGGAATTAGCCTTTACTCCTGATGGCATTCAGTTTATAGCTAGGGTATTTTTTATGTTATGTCTTTGAAAGGAAGAAGAAACCCATTTCGAGGCCACATTTATCTCTAGTCTATGCTGAAGAGTATCCAAACATAATGAATGATGTTATATCCCAAATATAATGACTGACGTTTGTTACGAGTCGATGCTCTTAAAATAACAGAAAAGAGTGAAAGACAACAAGCTTTGTAAAATTTAACAAATATATTTCTTTCCCTAGAATACAAAATGAAAATGAGAAAAAAAGAACGTTACGATATTGCGAATTCAATCCCAAAATAATTTAAGAATTATAGACACAAGTCTTAGTAATTTAAAGTCCTGAATAAAATTCAGTAAAAGTCCAGAAAAAAATCCCAAGCTGAAGTAGATGACGTGTCTTTGGTAGCTATTGAAGTGTTGATGTGTCAACAGTCTTTTATTGAATCACAGAAAAATAATTCCAGGTGTGAATTCAATATAAATTCTAGTGAATGTGTCTATCCAAGAATTGTATCAGATCACTTTTGTATTTCCAGAGAAAATAATCATTTGAATTCAATAATTTGAATAAAAAAAGATTCCAGCCCGAAATAAATAAAAATACTGCTCACAACATATAATACAACTTGAAAGTGGTAGATCTTAAAGCACGAATTACCAAGCCCTCACAATTACAAGATTATCTAGTTCTCTACTTGACCTCAGGTCACAATTGGTATTTTCTATATAAATCCTAGTGAATGTATCTATCCAAGAATTGTATCAGATCACTTTTGTATTTCCAGAGAAAATAATCATTTGAATTCAATAATTTGAATAAAAAAAGATTCCAGCCCGAAATAAATAAAAATACTGCTCACAACATATAATACAACTTGAAAGTGGTAGATGTTAAAGCACGAATGACCAAGTCCTCACAATTACAAGATTATATAGTTTTCTACTTGACCTCTGGTCACAATTGGCATTTTCTATATTAAAAAAGAACATTACATAATGGAAAATAACTTTCTAGAATGATTCTGATGTTTACAAAATCAAAACCATAACCTGTAAAATTCACTTAGGCAAGTCCAAAACCCTGACCCAAATTAACATATTTATAATAACTTTGATATTAAGCTCATAAATATAGAGAATAATTTAGTTATGTATTAGTTGTTGACATAAAATGAAATAAAAAAATTAAAAAGTCAACTTGGGTCAAGCAGAAATGCATTCAATTTTGGACAAGATCAAGTCCAGCAAACAGTGTTACATTGCAATATCATTTAATGAAATAACAAAATTTTAAACTAACAAACAAACAATTAAATTAAATATACATAACATGTTGTATCCAAAACATAATGTCTGACGTTATATCCAAAATATAAAGACTGACGTTGTGTCCACAACATTATGACTGACGTTTCATTTACAAAATAATAACTGACTTTTTATCCACAACAATATTGTCTGACGTTATATTCAGAAAATAATTAGTGACGTAGTATCCACAACAAAACGTATGACGTATCCACACCATGGTGTCTGATGTTGTACCTACAACATAATGAATGACGCTTTATTAACAATAGAATAACTGATTTTGCATCCACAACAAATTTTGACGTTGTATCAACAAATAATGACTGACGTTGTATCCACAACATAATGTATGACGTTGTATCTAAAACATGATTACAGACGTTGTATCCACAGCATGATGTTGTTGAAGTTGTTTCTGCAGCATAATCACTGACGTTGTATCAACAAGATAATAACTGACTTTGCATCAAAAACATATTGTCTGACCTTGTATCTACAACATGCCTGACATTATCCACAACATAATTTCTGATCTCATATCCGCAATATGATGACTGGTCTTATATTCACAACACAATGTGTGACGTTGTATCCACAATATGATTACTGACGTTGTATCCATAGAATGATGACTGACGGTGTATCCATTCCACAACATAATGACTAACGTTGTAACCACAACATTATATCCATAACATAATGACTGATGATAAGGACAGCAGCTGACCTTTTTCATATGACACAGTAATTTATTAATACAATTGGCGACACTACACATTCTTCACGGTGGCACAGGTACCACTATCCTCCTCACCCCACCCGCCCTGCCCATTTATACCCATACTTCGCGTTCTTATGGGGTTTGCTGACATGCAAGGCGTCAAAGTGGTTGGTATAAAACCTGGCCTATACAGAACCACCAACAGTCACAATTATCAACACTAGAAGTTTTGAAATATTATATTCCGTCTTGCAAACCTAAACGTTTGTAATTGAACATAAGAAAACATAATTGACCCATCGCGATATGGCAGTAAATCGGTAACATGTGCAAACAACGATGCAATGATACTGTCGATGGAAAACTATAAGATATTCATAAAGTGACAATTGTATCATGTCAAATCATTCAAGTTTAATGCTCCAATGCCTTATTTGGTTATAACTCCAATTTTAATCCAAATTCGAGGTTCCTTTGGCGATATGTTCATACTGTTTCCCTTTCAAGTTCTATGGCGATCTGTAAATATACGTGGAATAATACAATCCTCTGTCCTGTGGTCATTTTGAATTGTGCGCTTGATATGGCTGTTACCATATACCGGTCAGTGTCTAAATTGTATGCAGGTGTGTTGCGGAAAGATTTACATGCAGCAAAATTACACATTATATTAATCAGGTGACATCCGACCTACATATCGTCCATCAGTATCAACGCAGATTGCGGGGGAAGGGGGCTTATTTATCTTACTAAATTTAGATGGGATCAGTCATAAATAAAATCAACAACAACAAACAAGCTGACAAACTCCACATTTCAATGGCGTTCTATATTCATAAGAACGCGTCATTGACTCTGCTTGAGCGAACTATCAATTCATGCTATTATGAAATGAGTGCTGCATGCATACGGAAGTATTAACTCTACCAACCTACCTAGCCTGCTTACCTACGTACCTACCCACCTAAATACCAGTACCTACCCACCTAAATGCTAGTACCTACCCACCTAAATACCAGTACCTACCCACCTAAATACCAGTACCTACCCACCTACCTACCATTACCTACCTACCTAAATACCAGTACCTACCTACCTAAATACCAGTACCTACCCACCTACATAACAAACCATACAGTGTATCTACATATACAAATTAATGTGTAAAAGTCGTGATCTGCAGCAAATTAATCATCTTGAATAATAATAATAATAATAATAATAATAATGACTTTATTTAAAGAAGAAAACAAATGGTGTTAAAAATTCGACAGTTGATCTACTGCTTCAACAAAATATGTCAGCTGACTTTATATAAGGTGGTATGAAATTCCATAGTTTGGCTCCAGAAAAAGCAAAACTCTTTTTATAAAACTCTAAATTTGGTTTAGGTGAATATAACTTGTTGTTTGAGATGGATCTTAGTTCATACATACGTACATTTTTAACAAATTTAAAATTACATTTAAGATAATCAGGAACCAAACCATGTAAGTATTTATAGACTAATAAACCCTTCTGAAATTGAGTTCTCAGCTGAAATGGAAGCCGCTTTAGGGTTTTAAAAAGATTTGTTGATAGTCTATCTAAATCAGCATCAAGGATAACTCTAGCTGCTCTTTTTTGAAATTTCAGTAATCTTTCCTGATTTTCTGTACCACTATTACCCCAGATAAAACAACAATATTCTAGGTGTCGCATGATACATGCATTGTGGAATATCTTTCTCTGTTCTTGAGGGAGATAAGGTTTTATTCTATTCAAGAGATAAAGCAGTAAGTTAACTTTTTAATGACCTTATCAACCTGTATTTTCGAGCACAATATATGGTCTATCACGATGACAAGTAGTTTTTCATTTCAGACTGTTGTATATCCATTCCTTTTATCATTACTTTGAAAATATTTTTCTGAGTTTTTACACTTGCTTGACTAGCTATGATCATGGCAGCTTTTGAATTGGCTGCATTTATCTTCATACCATTGTGTTCACACTAGTTATTTTTTTACCAAATCTTTTTTTTTTTGGTGCTAATCTCATGGCCTGTTGATTTACAGTTTTATCAAATATCGTATCATCTGCGAACATGGTGGTGGTCGATAGCTCAGTGTGAGGTGGTAACATCAGGACATGTGTCTGCATGAACAACACATATTCCTCTCTCAAATACATACACACACCCCCTCCCGCACACACACACACACACACACACACACACACACACATATATATATATATATATATATATATATATATATATATATATATATATATATATATATATATATATATATATATATATAAAACCCTACTAAATATATATTGCTGGAATAATAATTTAGCATTATTACTGAACGTACCGTCCGCGCTAAGATGGACCCCAAGAAATAAGGTCAGAGAGTAGGCGAACGGATCATTTTTGACCTGTTCCGCAAAACGTCAGCTGGAATACATTGGCAAGCCATGATTCCGAGGTTATTAATTATCGATTTTCCAAGTTGAAAGCACCACGAAAGGAAGATTTTGTTTTTGATACACATGCTATTAGAGAAGGGTAACGGTCTCGCAGTAAGCCAAGGGATGTGTCATAATACCTTCTCAATTTCCCTCTTTTTCGCAGACAGAAATTCGGAATTTCGTTGACTTTTCGTAGGAAACAGTCTAGTCATTGTTGCAAGCCACGGTAGACAAACCGCTACGCCATTGTGACGCATCATGACCTTTCATGTTATGTGAATGAGCCTAACACGTTTCTCTTTCAAAAACGATCGATAAAACGAGCACTTTAATTTATGTGTTGTGATTGTTACATGTTTTTATTGATGGCGTATTTTTGTTATGCAAACTCATGGAAAACAAGGAAATCTTCGCACAGCCAACCATATACGGCAAAGTAGGTAGCGGATTGTCTCCCGTGTTTTGCGACGATGCAGGCAGAGTCTAATGCAGATACTTTTTTCTCTCTATTTTTCTTCTTCCTTCATTTTGGAGGATTTTCGCTTCGAATATAGAGGTGATATTATGTCTCTCTACACTTTTGAAGGAATCACAGGACACACTTTTGCCTTCTGTTGCTAAGTTGCGGATTTTTGGCCACGCTTGGAAGGGTGGGATGACGAGTATCTAGCGCTTGTATCTCATTTGTCTAAAATGCAAGAGCATGGTGGGTGCCAAGGCTTTGGTAGTTAGAGCTGACATTGGTCGGTTTAAACGGTCAGTATACAGCGGACAGAGTGCACAAAATTCCATCTGATTGAGTCTATATTTAGCCTGTCTCTCCCATGGCCTTTGTCGCCGGATCTCTGTCGTAAACAACCTTGATGAAATGAGTCACGGAACATTGGCAAGCTGAATTGCGTTCCGTAGCAATCACGGATTGGAATATTATTTTGTATAAAGATAGTGTTATCAATTAAGTCATCAGAATAACATGTAAGTATGTAGTTATGTAGGTAGACAGATAGGTAGCTAGGTAGCTAGGTAGGTAGCATATATGCCTCTTAAAACCAGATGTTTGGTTAAGATTTTTTGACGATATCTTTATGGTTTGGAGTTACTAATTAGAAGACCTTTATTATTATATAGACTGTTTAAACAAATTACATCCAACAATAAAATTTACATTCAATGTGTCTAAAACTAAAGTATCATTTTTGGACGTAGAGGTCGTGAAAAATGAAAATAATAACATCACTACCATGGTTCATGTTAAAAACACGAATATTCATCAATATGTTGAATATTCTTCATGTCATCCTAAATCATGTAAAAACGGGATACCATATAGTCAAGCAAAAAGATATAGAGGAATTATTTCGGATGACACTGTTTTTAAATCATCTTTGAGAGTTAGGTCTCCATTTTTTAAATAGAAATTACCCTATTGACATCATTAAAACTGCTTTCCAAAAAGTATCTTCTCTTACACAACTTGAATCTTTACAATATAAAATCAAAAATAGAAATGAAGATATCATTCCTTTTGTTACTGAATATAATCCAAGTTTGCCTAATATAGGTAAGATTATCAATAAATATTGGGATTTATTAAAATTATCATGTAAAGCAAGTGTTAAACCGCTACACGAAAGCAAACCCACACTTGCTTATAAAAGGACTAAAAATCATAAAGATTTCCTAATTAATTATAAACTAGAAAAAAAAACATCATATAAAAAGGGATCATCAACTAAATATAATAGACTTAGATGTTCGCACTGTTCTTTTATTAATGAAAATACTTCTTTCAATAGTAATAATACGAAAGAAACATTTAATATGCATTGTGATACTAATTGTGCAACATCAAATGTTATTTATTTGATCACATGCAAAAAATGTGGCATCCAGTATATTGGACAAACCAGTCAACAAATATCTAAACGTATGAACCAACATAGATCAGACATAAAAAATTATATCGATCAATCATTTTCATCTCATGTTGCCGCACATTTTAACAAGAATTCCCATTCTTTGCGAGATTTCTCCTTTCAACCTATTGTTATAGCTGATTCTGAGATGGAACGTCTGCTAAAGGAAACCTATTGGATTCACCGTCTTAATACGGTATATCCAAAAGGTCTAAATTCCAAAACACTCTACGATATTCATTAATAATTTTTTTTAAAAATTTATTATTTTTTCATAATTATGTCCCCTGTCTACAATTTAGTTAAGAATAATTTTATATTATTCTAATTTACTGAATAACTAGTGAAAGTATAAACTAATATCATAAAAATAAGTTTAATAATTCTTTACAAATGAAAGGGCATTTTAAAATTAATTCTGAATATATTATGATTAATTATTTATAAAATACTTATTCATTTTATGATTATAAATATTATGCACACCATAATTTTTTAATAAATTATTATTATATAACTTGAGTTCTGAAAAAATATGAACAGTCGTCAATAATATATATATATATATATATATATATATATATATATATATATATATATAATTTAAAAATGCATTATACATACTCAAAATATTAATAAAACTGTTTATATATATATAGACACACATAGATACATACATGCATATGCATCTATACATACATGCATATCATATATACAAATATACATATGAATATGTCCATATATATATATATATATATATATATATATATATATATATATATATATATATATATGTGTGTGTGTGTGTGTGTGTGTGTGTGTGTGTATTGTGGGGTGTTGGTGGTGGATTGATGGATTGTATCTTCTTACAAGGTGTCCGCTTTATTGGGTTATCGTTATCTAGAGGGTGATCACCTTCGGTGTTGTTGTCCGGATCGAGTAAATATTAATATAAAGTGTGAAACTTATAGGTGGAATAGATAGAGATCTGAGCAGATATATAAACAGAATGACACGAGCCCCCGTATATGAAAAAAAACCAACACTTTAATCAATTTGCATAACAACTGTGATAATACATTACATTTGGAAGATACACTTCTTTCTTATATAAACCATTCACCGAATTTCAAGCACAAATATGCTTATATAAATAGCCGATCTGTTTTAAATGATAGAACTGGTTCATCATAGAAGTGAACAATCGAAGTCATTGCCTTATACAACTGCATAACTTGCTTATTTCCGGTTCATTCCAACCTCACTGTGGCTGTTCTTCTTGGTCCTTTTCGCTTTTCTTTTCTCTTCTCCAAACTCTCTATTTTCTCGCCTCTTTCGGCCCTCGACTTTGTGTGGGTAGGTGGATACGTAAGTACGTGATACGTAGTGGAGCTACTTCCCCCTTTTAAAATAAACAGACAAGCAACCTAAATTTCCTGTCAGATATCCTACTGGGAATAGATCATTACTTCCCTCTCGTTATGTCAGATATCGTCCTATCGGAATTCAAACAGATACCAAAGGCTATCTGGTCAAGCCAAACATGGCAGACCATAAACAAACCTAGTTTCATAAGATTAATGTAATTCCTAACGGCTATTTCAACCTGTCTCACATTATCATCACACTAGACATAACAGTTCCGTTCTCGTCTCAATTACACAAATGAATGAATGAAATTCATTACATGGCTTAACTACGTTAATTTCAGTCAATACACACATTCAAGTCTTTAGCATATATGAAATCTCACTTCATGGCTTAACAACGTTAATTTCAGTCAATACGCACTCAAGTCTTTATCATACTTGAAATCATCTAAGGTCGGTGAACTCACACGGATTCTCGTAACTCGTATCAACTAAGTTAAGGCTTGAAATTCTTAGAATACCTACAACAATCAAGACGACAAATTCAAACAATTCGTCACACTTATATAAAGAAGATCATTCTACGGATTCAGATAGATGAACTCGACACAGTTGTACTCATATCAAGAAAATTGATCTACGAATTTAAACAAATAAAATCATGCAAATATAAGCAAATAAACCAAGCAAATCGTTATATTGATATCAACGGATTACAGAGATTGGCGCAAATACCTTGTGCTTTCAAACTTTGCTCGCTTCTACCGCCAGAATTATGTCCATCGTCTTTCCAGACATCCGATCCCATTGGATAATTGTTTTACGAGAGAATTTCTTCTAAATTCAAACTCGGAGTCTCCTACATTTGTTTTCTCTTGCAGAAAAACGTAGACTGACTACATTTTGCGATGGGACATATTAAAACCAAGAAATTTTGTATGGGAACCACGCCTCTTATTTAGCGTAACTAATCTGGATTAAATATATCTCCCGCCTTTTATAACAAGGCACCAAAATTATAGTCTGCCTGACCTCTAGATTTCCAAATAACTGATTCTGGAAAATTTCAAATCTGACATTTCCGATACAAGATCGAAGTTAACCCCACCTTCCAGTCTATCTGACTGTTAAATATACGAATGTTTAATATACGAATGCTTAATTAAGAATCACTTCTCTCACATGACACAGCCATTAAAAATCCTTGCAGTATGACGATTTAACACGCACTGGTCCCCATAAATCGAATTAATCGTTCACCTGCCCAAATCAATGTGCTCTTGATAGATCGACAGAAATTTTCACCCTTACATAGCCCCCCCGCCCCCCCCCCCTTGAAGAGTAAAATCGGTGAGCAGAACAAAGTTTTTTTATACTTTCAAAGCTTTGATAGGGGCGCAATTTTAGTTCTTGCCGTGGTTCTTGCCGTGGGCGCCACTTTGATAGGGGTGCAATTTTATTTCTTGCCATGGTTCTTGCCGTGGGCGCCGTATGTCCTCGCTACGCCTCTTGATCACATGACTCTGATCCTAATAGGTGAAGACGAGGGAAAACGCAAGCTTTATACGCTCCCGCTGTTGGCCAGGCAGATCAACTTCGTTCAACATTAGCCAAACGTTGTGTCAGTACACGCAATTTAAAGTTCCTAGGGGACAAACATCTGCTAGCCCCCTTAGGACTAATCGGGAGCATCTGCCGTGGGTTACTGATTTAACACAAACAAGAAGGCGACTTTCCACCACCTGACACCCCTGTAACATCACCGCTAATCTTGATCGAAGCAATGGGGGAAGAACATCCCAATGACCGCTCTATGTACTCATGGGAGGTACACCACATCTGAGGAAATACATGGGGAGTCGTCAGTTGGACTCTCCAGAAAACAGCCCTTTTAAGGGCTAAAATTGACATCTATTAAGAGATTTCAAATTGGCTTGAAATCTCGATTCGATAATACTATTAACAACCTAATACGATCCATTAGACCACCGTTCAAATTCACAAACTACTACCTAATATTGGCTAAAAAAAATTTTTATTGTCACTCAGACACTTTAATACAAAATGCTAGGGAAAATTTTTTATGTACACTATTGTACTAGCTACTCCCCGGATGATAGGCGATATGAAAATTCAAAACTCGAGTATTTGGCAAATTGACCTATCGCCACTTGTCAATCACGCTGGATCGATTAACCAATCAGCGAGCGTAAATTAGACACAGCTCCAGACATTGCTTGAGTCCTTCATTTTCCTCCGACAAGCTGCTTGTAGTAACAATGTATTGATTATGATGAGTATTTAAAAATTTTGCAATGATTTGTTGATTTCTCGATCGATAACAGTGAAAAGAAGTCTTGTAATTCTGACAGTCATTATCCAAATCTTCTAAATGGAGGAATTAGATGTATTCCTTTCCCGAAACATAGGCGAAACTTCGATGGATAATGACTTGTCGCGTGTACGATCAGCTGAATAAAGACACAATTGATGGCAATTACAACGTGTTTGTTTGCATAAAAGTATGTCCCGTTGATAGCTTGAAAAAAAAAAGAAACTGAAATTGAAAGATATATATGTACAAATTAACGTTTCAAGAATATAGGTGGAGAACCCCCTAACTTTCGGGCTTTGATATATATTATTTATTCTTGTATAGGAAGCACTGAACCCAAGGCTGCATTATTTTAAAGTTTGAAAATTTACACCTTAATGTAGACACTAGAGTGACGCTTTACTTTCTCATTCGGTTGAAGGAGGGCTGGGGATGCAAACATGTAATTAGTAATAAAGAAATACAAAATAAAGGTTTCAAATAATTATCTTCCGATATATTAAGCATGCATTTACATGTTTACATCAACAGACATCATTGATCAAAATTCCATCTGACAAAACATAGCAGACCTTAAGATTACTGTGTACAACAGTACTTCTAAACAGTAATTATTTACGATTTTGTTATTAATTTTTAATTCATATACTTCCAAGGCAGCATAAGCATAAGTCAGATAAAATTTACAAGGATAACATTATATGCTAAATACATCAGCATCTTTTGGAGCAAGTTTCCTTTCATATGGATAAGTTCTTAAACAGTTTTACAACTGATTGTTATTATTTACTGAAATAAAACACTTAGGTTATTAATGTAAGAACTTGAACTACATATGTAAATATTGTCTACTGCAATATAATTAATGCAACTTTGTAATTTTATATTTTTAAGAATAATACAAATCACATTAAATAAACATATCACTTAAACATATTTCTTTGCCAAATACTGCATGTTTGTCGGAGGTAAAGTCACGTGATTTGGCAGGCGGAGCGATCTATCGTCTGGCGGAAGGTCATTGCACAGGTGGCTTACACATTATTGGGTTTTGTTTATGTCCATTAATACAACTGGACTGAATCTGAAAATTAAGTACGGACTGGCGTTGCAGGGCTTTGACAACATCCATTGCGTTCGCGCCAGCTGCCGAGCCACTTCCAGCCTTTTTCCTCGCTCGGACCGCTGTACCTAGACGGAGATGTGGAACGATTTCCACCCGTCTAAAGCACCAGGCGTCCCGATGTGACGTCATAGTCGCCGACCAATCGCGACTGGCGTCACATACTGCCTCGGTGACACCTGCCATTCCGCTGTATAT
>JAECUM010032076.1:17500-30051 GCA_016617855.1 Megalonaias nervosa
GAGCATTATAAAAAGAAAATATGGAAAGTAAATAATAACATGTACAAATGAAATCAACGCCACATCCCCTAACAGTAAATATAAGGTATCGTTCAATAGATACAATCTCAGTACCATTTTAGCCGAAGCGGGCTAATCAGATGGTAGGATTCAAACCATCACCCAGGGGCGGAACAAAGGTGGGGTAGGGGTGGGCACACACAGGCGTACAGTCACTTGTCATTTGAAATTTGACCATCGTTTTATTCTTGCGCACGTTTTTTTTGGGGGGGGGGGTATTATGCACACATTGAGTAAATAGATAATAGACTTTTGCTTAGGTGCCCTTTCAAGGAAAGTCAGGAGTCGTTGTGAAATTATGGAAGCCACCCCCAATCTCCAAACACTTGACCTGATCCGGACGTGGCGGGTGAGTAGCTGCGCCTCACCCCCTGCAACAACAACAACGCAGTGCGAAGCAACCGAAATGTTTCTTAGAGTAAGTTTTCTTTGCAGTTTAAAGGGCCCTGCAAACTCTTAAAATGCAAAATGTTCCATGTATTTCTCTTAGGCCCAGCGACTACTTGTTGACACACCCGGTCCTAAATGATATTTCTGAACAAGATGATGATGATGATTATTATCATTATTATTATTATTATTATTATTATTATTATTATTTAAGCGAGCAAAAATATCATCATTGTGACAGGGACAGTAAATGTATACTTCAGGCAGTTTTTCCTTGGGCTCTTTAAATGAGTCATCTATGTAAGATACAGATGAATTAAACAATACTTTGTCGCATTTGTATATTTTTTAAAAGATAAAGTATCAGTAATATTTGTACGTTTGACAAAGGCCAGGCAGTCAAAGGAGAGGTTTTCCTGGTAATATTAACCACATATTTAAGACGGATGTGAACTGTTCAAGGAAGTAGGACATTGTCTACTCTTGTAAAACTTAATCGGCCTATTAAACCCAAATACCCTTTCTTCGTACTTTGGACCGTGAATGGGGTCTCAAAACACGATTACACACTCCATATTCAACACATCAAATCCCACTTATAACACACAGTATCATAAGCCAATTGAAACAACAACAACAATAACAGCAATAACAATAATAATAATAGTATAGCGCCTAACCTTTAGAAGCTCTGCGCTCTTTACAGTATTAAACAATACATAAAGACATGCAGCGACAAGATTACATAAAAGAAACACCTTGAAATCACAAAGTAAAAACATGCTGACAATAATTAAGGAAGTAAGGATAATTAAGCCTTTAAGGCTGTTCTTGTAGTCGAAATAGGTGAGTTTTAAGAACATTTTTGAATCAGATCACGGTGTCCTTGTGTCTAAGATCTATGAGTAGTGTAGTGGGGAAGTATAGCGACAATGGGAAAATACATTACGGACCCACCCACCCCCTGGGCGAGTATAGCGACACGATTTATAGCGACAGAAAATCACCCTGGGCGAGTATAGCGACAATGGGAATTTTGTATAGCGACTAGCACACCCTGGGCCTGTATAGCGACAAGAGAAATGGAACGGATAGGATGACGTCACGGTACTGGACACTTGCAACAATGTAGCAAGTACCGTGACGTCATGCCACATGTGTCATTTCTATGCAAACTGTGTAGAGACTGAGACAGACATACACTAATACAAGCCCGAGATTTACATGCAAAGCATTACCTAGACCTGAAATTATGTTGACGGTGTTCATAAATTTGCATAATTATAATGATGCTATAAATAGTTATAATCAAGGAAAAGACTAACGCCAGAATGGATGTGACTAAAAGTAACGCTAAAATTACGAAATTGTCCCAGAATTTAACGGAGACTAAACATGTCCCTGAACATTAGGTTACATTGGTTTAGACTAAAAGTAGTACTAAAATTGCGACATTGTCACGGACTACAGTGGAGACTGAGAAAATCTGGAACATTAATATTCAAATGACTGTGACTAAAAGTAACGCTAAAATTACGAAATTGTCCCAGAATTTAACGGAGACTGAACATGTCCCAGAAGATTAAATTATATTTGTTTAGTCTAAAAGTAGTACTAAGATTACCAGAATGTCCCAAACTCTAGTGGAGACTGAGAAAAACTCCGGAAGATTGTATTCAGATTGCCGTGACTTAAAATATTGCACTAAATTTCCGAAAAATTTAGCGGACTTGAATGGAAACTGATAACTAGCCAGATGTTTTGCTTGTCAGAAATGGCAAAGACAAAGTGTAGCACTAAATTCTGAAATTGCACCGGACTTTAGCGGAGACTGAAAATAATCCATAGATAAATTTTAAAAATGTTACCAAGACTTAAAATAGTACTGAAATTATTTAAACTCATACCGACCTTCGCGAAACTGAAAAATTGTAAATAAAAAATTAAAATAAGCGATACTATAGCGTCAATGGGAATTAGCAATACGGGACCCTACTTTTTCTACTATAGCGTCAAGATTTATAGCGTCAATGGGAATTAGCATTACGGGACCCTACTTTGTACTATAGCGTCAAGATTTATAGCGTCAAATGGCACACCCTGGGACACTATAGCGACAATGGGAATTTTGTATGGGAACAATAGGAATGGAACAGGTAGGGTGACATCACGGTACTGGACACTTGCAACAGAGAATAATGTTTTTGTGAGTTAAACATAAATTATACAACAACTAAAAATTTTTTAGGCAAGAAAGAGTAAATCTTTTTGAGGCAATGGATTGACCCATTACACATAAATTATACAACAACTAAAAAATTTTTAGGCAAGAGAGAGTAGACATCTTTTCGAGACATATGAGTGGCCCTGAAAGGCGTCGTTAAGTTTTCTTCTACTTTCCTCCCTTCTTCTCCACCAGCACCTCATCTTCTACAGTACATTTTTCTTTTTTTCTCTCATCCTTTCATCTATTTATAGCTACAACCTGTGGAAAACCCAAGTCTATATTTATAGTCTCAAACTTTGCAGCTTCAATGACGTCACTTTACTCAAAACTAGGGGAATAATGGCAACAGCCGAACACGAACGCGAATCATATTTTTCATTTAGACCTAGTATCTATTTATAGCTACAACCTGTTGAAAACCCAAGTCTATATTTATAGCCTCAAAATTTCTAGCTTCAGTGACGTCACTGAACTGGCTGACCTGAATACACGATATTGTAGGTAGGTAGGTAGGTAGGTAGGTGAATTGAATTTAATATGGATAAAGAGAGTTTTATAGGGACAATGACCAATACACACAAAAGAAAGGGAGAAAGAAAAAACCAATATCTACTATCCACACAAATGTACGAGAACGCATAAAACATACACCTATATACTATCCACACCAACGGACGAGAACGCATAAAACATACACACATTATACTATCCACACCAACGGATGCGAATGGGTAAAACATACAAACTATACTATCCACACCAACGGACGCGAATGCATAAAACACACCATACCTAATATCCACACCAACGGACGCGAATGCATAAAACATACACACTATACTATCCACACCAACGGACGCGAATGCATAAAATACACCATACCTAATATCCACACCAACGGACGCGAATGCATAAAACATACACACTATACTATCCACACCAACGGACGCGAATGCAGAAAACACAACATATCTACAATCCACACCAAAGGACGCGAATGCATAAAACATACACACTATACTATCCACACCAACGGACGCGAATGCATAAAACACACCATACCTACAATCCACACCAACGGACGCGAATGCATAAAACATACACACTATACTATCCACACCAACGGACGCGAATGCATAAAACACAATATACCTCCTATCCACACCAACGGACGCGAATGCATAAAACACACACCTATATACTATCCACACCAATGAACGAGAATGCATAAAACACACACCTATTTACTATCCACACCAACGGACGCGAATGCATAAAACGTACACCTATATACTATCCACACCAACGGACGCGAATGCATAAAACACACCATACCTACTATCCACACAAACGTACGAGAATGCATAAAACACACCACATATACTATCCACACCAACGAACGAGAATGCATAAAATACACACACATTATCTACTATCCACACAAACGAATGAGAAAAAGAGTTAGAGGGTTACCAAAATCTTTTACACAACGTAAACTTACTTCAAGAGGACACTTCTGAACGGTGTGTGATGTGCAAGTTAGTGACTAAACAATTTAGATTTGCCACTGAAGTACGACCATCTCTTTGCAGAAAGTACATTTGTTGCCTCCGATAAATAGAGGTATAGAAACGGACTAACACTCCCAGAAGAACCACTCCATTCAGGACAGGACAGGATCGTTATCGACATCCCCGAAAGACCATTCCGGGAAGACACTTGTGTGACTTTGCCAAGGAGTGTAGAGACTCTCAGAACATTACACACTGTCCCTACAATTCCACCTCTTGATCACCACAACTGTTGTACAGAGACTTGTTTATATTCCACAATGATCGTTTTGATGTGTCTTATATTCATGTACTTAACCATTTGGCTTTTATGTATTTTTGTCTTTCGTGTTGTTTACCATTAAAGATGAAAATAAACGTGTGCTGAAAAAAGTATACAAACTCTTATCTTTTCTGTCCTCGTGTCAAAAGTGACATTTCTTACACTACTATGGCTACCTCTACTGTCTCTACTCCCTCTTCCTCCACTGTCAAAGTCATTAACGAACACGTGGATAGGACTAGTTGGGAGGCCTTGTATCTTCGCCATCCCTTTAACATGCTCATAGCCGGACCTAGCGATTCAGGCAAAACTGAATTTGTCAAACGTTTGATCGAACATAAACATCATTTGATCGATCGTCCACCTCTACGAATCGTGTGGTGTTACAAAGAGTGGCGATCGGCGTACAGCCTTCTGCGAGAAAGTCAAGGCGATTCCATCGTCTTTGTGGAAGGCATTTATGGCGAAGACGACGGGATCGTGTCTGACCCCAGTCAAACCCATCTGGTTATTTATGACGACATGTTAGGAGAAGGCGAAGAAGAAATTAAACTCTGGTTTACGCGCAAAGGGCATCATCGTAATGCCAGTGTCATTTACATCACCCAAAATTTGTTTCAACAAAGTAAACCCCATCGTACCATCAGTCTCAATGCTCATTACGTGGTGTTGTTTAAAAGCCCTAGAGATAAATCGCAAGTACAAGTCTTAGCCAAACAGTTAGGAACACCTTGGCTGACTCATGCGTACGACGATGCCACTCAAACCCCCCACAGTTATTTACTCGTGGATTTAAAACCCACCACTCCCGAATATTTGCGATTTCGTACCCATCTGTTTCACCACTGGTGCGAAGACGGAGGGCCTGTCGTGTACACGTCCCCTTCGTCGACTTAACAACAATCACAATCACCAAAAAGAGTCTATGAAAACCTCGGTCACTTTGGCTCTGTCTCACACATCGTCAACATGACGTCCCTTCAGTCTCATCTTCCCATCAAATTGATTCGTGCCTTGTACGGTATCAGTCGCGAACAAAATCCACAAATACGTACTCGTGTCTTAGAAGCTAGTCTCAAAGAAGTCTTAAGATGGTTTACGGTGACAGCACGTCAATTACTGCAATGCATCATTCAGATTCCACATCAAACCAAACGTTTCTTTGAGAGAAACAAAGTAGCCTTGACGCAGTTATCCGATCCTCGCATTGACACTCAAACCAAAAAGCAAATCATTTTGAAACCTGGAGGAAGCGGTACTCTAGGAGGTGTCATCATTCGTTCCCTCTTAAAATGGGATCCCAATGCTCCCAAAGTTCTGCCCAAGAAAAAAGCCACTTCCAAACGTACCCAGAAGAAAAGGAAAAAGAGCAACGGTGTCAAGACCAGATCACAGCCTCAGAAAAAGAAAAAGAAAAGTCCACAGAAAACAGCTTCTACCCGCAAGAGAGCGTCTCCAAAAACTTCTTCAGCGGTGACACCCTCTTCGTCTTTAGCGGCAGTGGCCGCTGCTCACAAAGTACCTGCCCCCAAAATCAAAGGCCAAGAGAGAACGGGTGTGTTACAGAGTTTGCTGGATTTGTCCAAGAAAGAACTGTCCCGATTTAGTCCGTTGCGAACTCCTTCAAGACGTGTGATGCCTGTTATCAAGTTGATACGACGTAAAGACAATCAGTGGCGACGCGTTCCAGTATAAAAAGACCTGAGGCAAACGATAGGTTTAGTGATGTTGTGCTCCTGAACGCCCAAAGATGGCCCCACGAAGAAGTGCACACCCTCACCATCGTCGTTCTTCTGTCCAAAAACGAAAAGGAAAACGAAAAAGACAGTCTCGTCATCCAAGAAAACACTTAGTCAAACATCGACGTCACCCCCAGAAAAGACACATTCGTTGAAAGAAAAGAAGAAGTCACCAAAGAGGAGGATGGTTGCCTAGTCTTTTATTACCACACATGATCAAAATTCTTAAATCTATTTAAATATATGACCAGTAGCCAGAATAAGATAAAAGGACGCATCTGAAGCCATGGACTTTAGTGTATGTTGTGCATCAAAAGATGTCTCCTCGTCGTCGTTCTAATGTCCAGAAAGGAAAAAGAAAAGGACAGTTTCGTCATCCGAAAAAACGCTTAGCCAAACATAGACGTCACCCCCAGAAAAGACACACTCGTCCAAAGAAAAAGAGGAGTCACCAAAGAGGAGGATTCCTTGGTGATTTTGGAAAACACATCGTCACCTTTATGACGAAGCGATAGTCCCCAAAAAGGATAAAAGACCGTGTGACAAGTCATCGACGTTAGTGTATTTCTTTTGCTGTGTGCCACGGAACCAACGAACCAACCGAGAAAGATGTCACCCCAAAAAAGACATTCCTCTTCTACCCCCAAAGGAAAGAAAATGGAAGGACTGCCACCTCTTTTAGCCAAACATTGGGACATGTTGTCCGCCCTGTCCAAAGCTACTCCACCCATTCAAAGTGCCTCCAAAGACGTCATCGATACCGTGTGCGAATGTTGTCTGAATGTCTTGAAGGTCACGATACCTTTGTCTAAACACCAGAAAGAATGCTTAGCCAAACATCGACACGTTCTTCGCCAAATGGTCCAAAAGAAAATACCCATTGGTCAAAAGAAAAAGATGTTGGTGCAACGCGGAGGAATTTAGCCCTTTTTACCCATGTTACTGCAAGGAGTAATGGGCACAATAGGAGGACCCTTACTGAAAGGAGTAATGGGAACAATAGGAGGAACCTTGCTGAAAGGACTATTGAGAAACATCCTGGAAAGATGAAGATAAAAAGGTCCAAGAAGATAAAAGGGACTTTTGGAGTCAAAAGATCTCAGAAGTGATCCTTGAAATCCGATGGAAGGACGAAAACTGTCTTTAGAGTCTTACAAACGATGGATGGAATACCATCGTTGGCAAGAACAACGAAACCCGCATTTACCTCCCAATCCTCATTTGACCGAAATGTCCCAGTTACAACACGAATTGCAATCCTTGATGGATCGCAGCGATTTGTCAGAAACGGGAAAATTGCAACGGTACGGTCAATTGTTGCAACGACTGCACCTCTTTCACCAGAAAGCTTTAGATGAAACAGCTCTACTCACTCTGAAAGATTTTAAGGCACTGATGAAAAGTTCACCACCACCACCACCACAACCAGCACCATTCCCAGTGGTCAAGACAGATGCAGCCCCACGGTTGCCTGAGGATGAGGAGATAAGAGAAGTCTTTCAAACACCGTCAGCAGCTTCCATCCCTAGTAAGATTGCAGCGTCCTTGTTGACCCCTTCCCCTACACCGCAACGAGAAGAACTTAAAACTTCTGTTAAAAAGATGATGTCCACTCCACCATCGACAGAAGTGAAAAAGAAAGAAGGGAAAGCAGAAGTGAAAAAAGAAAAGAAGACCAAAGCCATTCCATTGCCATCACCACCACCACCACTACCACCAAAACTACCTTCGACTTCTACTCCTGTGGCACATCGGACACGTAAAGCCGTTTCTAAACCACGTCAGAGTACCATCAGCGAAGAGTGGATCACTTATTAAAAAAAAAAATGGAGAAGTTGTTAGCCAGCATTTACTACGATCCATCCCATCCTGCAGGTTACGGAGGAGTTCAGAAATTGTATGCTGCTGCCAAAACTCGACTAAAAAGTGTTCGTTTACCTCAAGTACAATGCTGGTTACAAGAACAAGCCACGTACACCTTACACAAGCCCATTCGACGAAAATTTTCCAGAACTCGCACCCGAGTGGAAGGCATCGATCATCAATGGCAAGCCGATTTAGCCGATGTCTCTCATTTGGCCACCTACAATCGTGGTTACAAATATTTGTTTTGTGTCATCGACGTCTTTTCCAAATTTCCTTGGGTCGTGCTATTGACTTCCAAATCAAGCAGTGACTTAGTGCGAGCCCTCCAACTGGTGTTGAAATAAAGTGGGCGTCACCCTCTTCGATCGCAAACTGGCAAAGGCACCGAATTTCTGAACCAAGCATTCCAAAAAGAATTGAAGAAACGTCACATACATTTTTTCACCACCGAGAATCCCGAAACCAAAGCCAGCATCGTGGAACGTTTTCAACGCACCTTGAAAGAACGCATGTGGAAATATTTTACGCATCAACACACTCTCAAGTACATCGACGTCTTGCCACACCTCGTCCAATCGTACAACCAATCTTACCATCGGAGCATCAGACGTGCCCCCCAAGAAGTGACTCCCGACATCGAAGTGACCGTCTTGGAGCGCCTGTTTGGTACATCCCCGACAGTGACCGTCCCAAAGAAAGGTGGAGTATTGGCATTAGGATATTGGGTGCACATTGGCAAAAACCAAACGCACTTTCGACAAAGATTACTTACCCAACTGGACCACCGAATTGTTTCGTGTCACCGAACGTGTGCGTGGCCGTCATCCTCCCGTCTATAAATTGGAAGACATGAACGGAGAAGTGTTAAAAGGAACATTTTACTTGCCCGAGTTACAACGTGTGACCAAAAAAGAAGACGACGTGTACGAGATCGAAAGCATTTTCGATCGAAGAACCCGAAAAGTGAGAAAACGACGTGTCAAAGAAGTCAAAGTGCGTTGGAAAGGATATCCTCCCAGTTTTGACTCTTGGATCAACGCTTCGCAACTCACTGACTATAAAAAGAAGTGACCATCATGCCCTTCAACACAGCCTCAGCTACTACAGTGACCACTCCTTCCCCCAGTTCTTCTCTGCAAGATCTACAAAAGCAACCCCTGTGGGTGTGGTGTGGAGAACGTGTGCCTAAAACGTCTTTTTCTGCCAAATCTTTGTGGTGTATTGTGTCATCGGTGCTGCCATTGCCAATTTGAGTTTGCAACAAGGAGACAAACAATTGTGGACCATTTTACTGAGCAGTTGCATTGGTTACCCTCTTCCCAATCCGTCTCTGAAATATTCCTCCAACGGAAACAACAACGGGAGTCTTGTGTCCAACGTTAGTGCCCCTTCCAACTAGAACTGTGGAATTATGAACAACCAATTTTACTTAACGTTACCCAGTGACAGTTGCATGGAGGTCTTTCCCTATAACACCTTATGCTGTTACACGGCCAAATTACCTCAGGCCATCCAATTGGATCACGAAGCCCATTGGGAAGTGGCTTTAGTGGAAATGATTCACCCTACACAAATCAAAAAGATAGTCGAAAATCAAAACACTTTTACGGTAGAAGTTTATGACGAACAAGTGCAACAACACTTGGATGAACGTAGCAGTGTAGCTGACTCTATGAAATCACAAGACCCGAAAACTAAACGATTCTCCTATCTGTTGACCATTCCTGCAGGTGATTTCTACCAAATTCAATACCGTGTTTGCCAAAGCCTTGGAGAGAACCAGAAAAAGTATCACTCTCGAGTACCACAAAATAGCTCGTCGTCTACTGATTAAATTTTCAGAGGACAAAGTATTGGCCATTACATTTTGTCCTGAATTGTATGATATTTTAGGTGGAGAATTTAAGTTGATCAAGATGAAAAACGAAATACCAGCCATTACTGGCAACTTAGATTTTGCGAAATATTTTAGATTCCCTGTAGAAATGAACCAAGGACTGAATTTGATTTTTGTGTACTCCGATGTGGCGGAGTACAACGTGGTGGGACACACCTCCGTACCGTTACTGCGTGTCATTCCTTTCAAAGTGGATTCTGCCACGAACGCTGACGAGGAAGGTGGAAACACTTATCACGTTTACCGTGAATTTGTACATCCTCACTATTTGCCCGTCAGTAAGTCGTATTTTGACACTGACAACATTACTATAAAAGGAGATCTGGGACAAAATATTCCATTCACCAAAGGGAAAGTCACAGTGAAACTCCATTTTCGAAAACGATTACTCTAACCTTTTGTCGGTCATGTATCCTGTGTACAAATCAGCCTTTCGTTCGGTGGCTCCCGTTTTGAAACCGATGGTGACACGGGGATTGCACACCTTGAAAGATGCCGCATTGACGCACGGTAAAGAATTTCTCCAAAATGTCATCACTGACAAACAAAACCCCAAAGAAGCTTTCTTGAGAGCAGGCAAAAATGTCTTGCTTCAAACGGGCAAAGACATTTTGGGCCGACGAGAAACTCTTATAAATACCCTGGGCGATGCCGAATCAGGCATTCCTGCTTCCCTGACGCCACAGCAAAGACAAGGCAGAAAAAGACGACGAAGACACCCCTTCAGAGAACTTCATACCCCTAGAGCTAGAAAGACTAAGAAAAGAAAAACTGTCCGAGAGTTAGACGATTTTGAGTATTAAATCAGAGAAAATAATGCACCGATAGTCTTGCGCTTGTTCCAAGTCGGAACTGAATCTGCTTGCCATGCCACCCATCATGATGACGATGCAAGAAGACCTTGTGTACCAGACCTTTCGAACCTAACTTTGCCCAGAAAAATTACTTGAGATCGTACTTGTCCCTGTACGAAGCTACCGGGCATCTAGGAACACCAGTCACGGTATTTCGTACGAAGATTATGTAGGAGGTTACACTTTGTGGGCCTTTGATTTCACTCCAGGCCAAGGGAGCGACGAGGGACATTTCCACCCTATAAAATCTGGTCAACTGCGTGTGGAACTTCAGTTTGCAGAAGCTCTCACCGAGACGGTCAACGTCATCTTGTATGCCGAATTCGATAATGCCGTAGAAATCAACAGTTTGAGAGAAGTCATTCTAGACTGTTAGAAACAATGGAAGACTCCTATCCCTCATTGAACAGTAGAGAATCTTTGGACATGGAATGGGAGGATAGCGTGAAAACAGAACCCCAAGACCAAGACAAAGAGAACGAGGTAGTAGTCAAGTCCAGATGGCCAGAACAAGAGCAACATTTAGTGTCCTGTTTTGCCAAACACCTGGCGGATACAATTACGGAATTGACCAAGAAATATTGTTATGGATGTCAAAACGATCATCCTAGTCAAATTCAACACGATAAATGTATGATGATGAGTCAAGAAGAAAAATTGGACGAGTATCTGGACGACGCTTGGAGTCTAATCTCGGAAGAAGCAGTGTTGCATGAGTGGTATAAAGGCTTGCGTGATGATTCCTGTCCTCCACTGACTACTCTAGAGATCTAACGCATCGAATCTCTCTTAGCCCAGAGTGCGGAGACAAGGCGAAGAAACGGCTACTTGACAGATCGTTTCAAACAAAAAGTCAGAATTGAATTGATGACTTGTCATTACCTGTGGAGAAAAAAAAAACACACAACAAAAAAAATGGATACCTGGAAACTTTATTACCTTTTGAATAACAGTTCGTATACTGCTTCTTGGAATCCTGTCGTGTGCGCTAAAGATGAACTACCTCATCGCAAACCTCAAGACCATCAAGCTTATGTCATCAACACGGACGACAGTCATCTCCCAGGAACTCACTGGGTTGCCGTCTACTTCTCTCAAGAGTATTGTGTGGAATATTTTGATTCGTATGGATTACACCTTTGGAAGACGACATCATTGACTTTATGAGAAGAAATGCCCAGACGACACGATTCAATAACGTGAAATTACAAGGCACAGGTTCCATGGTGTGTGGACAATATTGTGTGTATTTTCTTCATCAACGCAGCCTTGGATATCCTTTAGGACATTTAGTGACTTATTTTGATCGTCACTCTTCTAGAAACGATGAGAAAGTAGATCGATGGTTTTGTGACCATTATGGCTATCTTTTGTCTTTAGCTAGGAAACGTAGTCTCCATCAATGGCCTCATGACTTCCATCAATGGAAATCTCACATGATTTCACAACGTTGTCAACCTTGTCAAAAATAATTTGTTTAATGTTATTGTTACTTGTTAGTGGTTAGTTGTTGTTTTGAAAAAAAATGTGTCTGTCGTTTGTTTTCAAAAAGCACTGTGAATATATGCTCTTTTTTTTTCTCTATCCCTCACCAGGACATTCGCTATCATAACGTTCCGACACTAAAACCGAGTAGGGATGTTTTCTATCGCGTCCGCGTCTGAACCATATAAAGCGGGTTGGTC
>JAECUM010032077.1:0-13027 GCA_016617855.1 Megalonaias nervosa
TATATATACTATGAAATGAGATATGAATGTCTCTTCACTTAAAGAAAATTAGACCAACTGACGCTCTCTATCAAAAAGAATCCTAAACCAAATGATACCTCAAAGAGAAGCTGATTGTCTATACATAGCATATGAACTGTCACCTCCATATTTTGTTGCCTTTGAAATGGGTCCATGCATTGAAACCTGACCGGAAAAAGGGAGTAAATCAAATTTATGAGAGTTGCATAGTTGCATCTGTTAATGTAAGGGTCTTGTCCGACAAAGTAAAGAATGTCATCTTTTCATTAAGTTTAATTATTTTTATTTTTATTCAGTTTATCGACAGCAAAATACAAAAGATAAAGAAAAATTTTTCAATCTATTTTATAATTACTCTTCTTACGCTGTTAAATGTACATGATCGTGGTAAGACCAAAGTCAAGAATGTCATCTTTTAATTAAGTTTAAGACGTGGTAAGACGTGTAGTTTCTCTAAACGTTTTACACACGCTAGGTGAATTTGATCGTTTAATTTGTCTTTATAACCATTTCTCATTATCTTCATTGAAAGTATATATGCGCCCATGAATAGAAGACATAATTTTAACGCCCACATATTAAAATTTCACAGCGTCAAGTCAGCTATGATATTATTAATCTACATATATCTAACACCTCCCCACAAAGAAAAAGAAAGATTTATGTAATAAAGCTTTCTTTTTCATATACGTTCATTATACATGAGGCAAAAGAATTAAATAAAGAAGAACTCTTATGAAGTATGCATGAAATAATTTTTATACACGGGAAAGTGCATCTGCTATTAAATTGTCTTTTCCTTTGATGTGCCTGATTTCAATATTATATTCCTGTAACAACAGATTCCACCTTAATAATCTTTGATTTTTATCTTTGATCTTGTCGATGAAAGTAAGGGGGTTGTGATCTCTAAACCCAACAACCGGAGAAGGAGCTGAACTAATGTAAACTTCAAAATGCTGTAATGCCAAAATCAAGACCAAACATTCCTTCTCGATTGTTGAGTAATTCCTTTGATGCTTTTTTAATTTCGTAGAGAAATAGCACACTGGATGATCACCATTGCTATCTTCTTGAATCAGCACTACCCCAACCCCAACATAACTTGCGAAATTTGGAGCTGTTAGGACTGGTACACTTTTAAATATAGCCTTTAACTTGTCAAAAGAGCACTGACATTTTTCAGTCCAAAGAAACTTATTTTTCTTGCTCAATAAATTTGTCAGGGGTTCAGCAATATTAGAAAAATTGGAACAAAATTTCCATAGTATCCAGCCATACCCAAAAATCGCATCATTTGCCTTTTACTGTCAGGCACAGGAAATTCAGAGATAGCATTGTCCTTGGCATCTATAGGTTTAACTTTTCCATGTCCCACAATATATCCTACAAAGTTACACAAGCAAGATAGAACTCACTTTTGGATGAATTTATTGTCAAGCTTGAATCAGTGAGTCGGTCAAAGAATTTCCGAATTGTGGCTGGATGTTCTTTCCAGGTGTCGTTGTAGATGATGACATCATCGATGTAAGCATCACAATTATCTAGACCAGAGGTAATCATATTCATCAAACGTTGAAAGGTACTTGGCGAACCCATCACCCCGAAAGGCATTACTTTGTATTGATAGAGTCCATCTGGAGTCACAAATGCCGAAATTCCCTTTGCTCTTTCCGTTAGTGGAATTTGCCAAAATCCTTTTAAAAGGTCAAATTTGGTGACATATTTGGCATTTGAAATTTTATCAATGCAGTCATCGATTCTTGGTAATGGAAATTAATCTGCTTTAGTCACACTCTTCACCTTCCTATAACCAGTGCACATACGGAAAGTTTTATCCGGTTTTGGAACAAGTATACATGATGAACTCCAATCACTTTTACTGGACTTTATGACGTCATTCTCCAGCAAATACTGAATTTCCTTTTTCAATTATTCCTGTTTGAGAGGGTTTATCCTGTATGGGTGTTGTTTCACAGGTTTTGAATTTACAATTTCAACGTCATGAAAAATTTTGTTTGTCCTCGTAGGAACATCTGAAAACAAGTGCTCATATTCGAATAATAACTGTTGAAGTTCATTCTTTTCTTGTTGTTCTAAATGCAAAAGTTTCTGGTCCAGATTTTTCATAATTTCCGAAATCCAAAGATTTTTTGCTTCAGAATCAGTAGAGTCCGATTGAATTTCTTCACTTGAATCCTCAGTGAGTGGGACAGGTATAACTAAATTAATTTCATGATTTACCTGTTATCTCTCTCAACATACTGGTACTCCTATAATGTTTTAGATCAGAATGCTATAATTATAATTAAACTCATTCATTTTCTTCTTAACTTTGTAGGGGCCGTAATACCTAACTTGAAGAAAAGTTTGAAGAATGTGCATGATGAGAGAATGAACTCTATTACATCACTCAAAAGTTCTCTCCATTACGTTTTGTGAAACCATATTTCACTTTTGACTAAAATTGTTGAGTGCTAAATTCAATCATAACCAGCTGGAAAATTCCAGACATAAAATGTGACCCTTGAACCAATTGGACAGATTTGGGAAGACCAAATTGAGTAGAAAAAAATCTTTATCAACGCTTTTACTATAGTTTTAATTTGTATATTCCTCAAAGGAATTGTCTCTCAGAATCTTGTTGAGGTACACATAATGGTAAACAAATATTGATTGCCTGACTTGGTCATAGGTAAGGGACCATTATTATGCTAAATGGTTCGTCAAATGCAAGAATAGGGTACAGATGAGCCTTAGGTATTGTTACGTGACAAGGCTCGTACAAAGTAATAAAGAAAAGAGTGAAGCCAACAAGTTTTGTACATTTTAACAGAATAATTTATTTCCCTAGAATAACACAGGAAAAATATGAAAAGCGACTTACAGTTTGTGAATATTATCCAAATATTAATCCTGGAATTTGAAAATATAAGTCTTATCACTAAAAAGTTTTAAATGTATTGAAGTTCGAATCCCGACTAAGTTCCAAGATGGAGCACGATGACGTCATTTGAAGTCGTTGTACTCATGTCAACAGTTCCTCGTTGATTCACAACTTATAATGTTCCAGTTTAGAATTCCATAATAAAGGTCCAATAAATATCTTTGTCCAAGAATTTTGATGAAGAAGAATATTTTCCAGGGTGAATAAATTAGTTTAAATAAGAAAAACTCAATACAAAATGGCAACAACACAAATACCTTTCCGCCTCAAGGTATTATTTGCACCTGCCTCAGATTCACTGGGAACGAGTATTTAAACCCAACTAAAACGCAATTTCAGACCCGCGTGATGGGTCACGTGATCACTGTGCTACAGAGCAGTAAGAACAAAATGTCAATTAACACGTAGGCTACTATAGCTTTAGCTAAGAATTAATCATTGCCACACTGGAAATGAATCTAAAAAAAAAAACTGTTTACAACAGACCTAACACGTGCGATGAACATGACCTTGGTAATGTCCAATCATTTTCACTATGTGTTTACCAAATCCTGAACCAAGGTCAGCTAAAAATATAATGAAGCAATAGTTTTGCGTTCTAATCAGGCTAAAAGAACTGAACTGAATTTACCGGGAAAAAATTTCAAATCCACTAAAAAATTATCATTATAATAAAATGTAATGAAACAAAAATAAAATAAAAAGAAATTTTAAACTAACACACAAATGATTTAATTACATCTTCGTAACAGTATCTTCTGATAGGGTTTTCCTGCCATTTGACAAGTATGACAAGATTTACAGCATTAACAAACATCACTTTTGATTTTTGGCCAATAGAAGTGAGTCAAGATCTTGTGATAAGTCTTATAATACCTAAATGACCAGCCAGAGGAATTTCATGGGCCAGACTAAGTATTTCCTGTCTGTAAGATATTGGAACTACAATCTGATAGTTCACTGACCATTCATCACCAGCAGGTACCTCGGGAGGTCTCCATTTTCTCATACGAATTTCATTTTTAATGAAATAACAGACAGGTACTTCAGTGGCTTCAGTTTCACTAATTTCCCTCTGAAACAAACAGGAGATCTCAGGATCTTTTTCCTGTTCGACGACAAGTGATTGTCGTTTGTCACCCTGATTAGAAAAAAAGAGAATGAATAGTTAAAAGAGGATCACTGTGATCAATACCTTTTGATTGATCGAAACGAGAAGTGAAAGTGACCTCATCAAAAGCCTGACCAATACATGTGTCAGCCAAAGGAATAGTTTCCTTATCAAAGTCATTCTCAAGAGCTTTCTTTGACATAGCTCTAGTAACTGCACAAGCTGGGTATACGTCAGGGAATTCTTTTTCAATCAGATCAACTTTCTGATCCAAACAAGGCTTGTCAGTTACAAGTGGATTAACCACAACCCCGTCTCCAGCTAGGTCGCTGCCTAATAACAAATAAATGCCCTCAACGGGTAAAGTATACACTATTCCGACTGTCACAGGTCCTGAAACTAAGTCTGATGACAAATTTACAGAATGGAGACGAACATTAACAAAGCCGCACTCTACTCCCTGAATGAGAACGTTCTCTTTAAAACAGGACTTCTCAGAAAAGGCAAAGCAACTGACAATAAAAGACTCCGAGAAGCTCCTGTATCTCTTAAAATTTTAATAGGGATAGGATTAGCCAAATCAATCAAGAGTGGCATAGAACCTTTCGACATGAATGGTTCATAATTCTAAACAAAAAAATCAAACTGGGGTTTATTAGACTCAGCAAATGTATTGCTTTCAGTAATGACCGTGACCTTGACCTCTTAGAAATAAGAGCATTTGTGATAGGTCTGTCTTGATTCTGATGCTTATATTTCAATTTGAAGCAATCCGAAATAACGTGTTCTTCCTTCTTGCAGTAGGCACACTTAGGTATAAACAAGGATTTTGAATCAAGCTTATCAGAAGCTTGGTTTTTCAAAGCTGTGCCAGACTGAGTTTTAGAAGGAGTTGTATTAGGCTCAAATACATTTTTAATAGTAAACTGCCGAGGGACAGACTTGCCTACAACAGGAACTTTATGAGTGAAGAAATACTCGTCAGCAGCAAGAGCAGCATTTTCCAAGGTTTCGACCTCATGCTCTTCAGGATGAGTCTTAATGTCCCTAGGAACACAGTTCTTGAACTCTTCAAGTAATACAAGTTGTTTGAGATTTTCATAATCTTGTTCAACTTTCTTGGCTAAGCACTGTCTATCAAATAACTGCTCTTTTTCTCTTGCAAATTGAACATAGGTCTATCCAGCGTCTTTTTTATAGTTTCTGAATTTTTGCCGATAAGCCTCAAGGACTAACTCATAACCCTTTAAGATGCATTCTTGAACCACATCATAGTCAGCCCTTTGCTGAATTGACGGTGAATGGTAAATATCACTAGCTTTACCAAAAAGTACACACTGTAATGCTTGAGCCCCATGTTCCCTTGGCCATTTCAAATTTTCAGCGACCTTTTCAAAACGAGAAAAATATTTGTCTACTTCTTTTTCTCTGAAAGGGCTCACTAACCTAATATTCTTTGTAATATCAAAACTTGAATTTGTATGTGAAGCGGAATCGTGTCTTTCACTTGCCAGCTCCATTCCTTTCATTCTAATTTGAAATTCCCTTTCATCCTTCTCTCTTTGCAATTGCATCTGTCTCTCTCTCTCCTCTTTCTCAAATTGTAACTCCATTTGTTTCTCTCTCTCCTCTTTTACAAATAACATTTGTTTTTCTTACTCTCTTTCTTGCCTTTCTCTCCTCTTTCTCAAATTGCAACTGCAATTGTTCCTCTTCTAATTGTAACTGCATTTGTCTATCCTCTTTATCTTTCTGTAAATGCATTTGTTCTTTTTCTTTCTCCAAATTGCAACTGCATTTGTTTCTCTCTCTCTCCTCTTTCTCAAGCTCGAGCTTTCTTAACTCCAATTCCATCTTGTATTTTATTTTTAATTCCTTTTCTTTTATGTCATAGTCTGATACAGACTTACTGACCGAAGCCAAAGCACTTTAATCCAAAATATTCCTCTCTACCAAATACAAGAACAAAATGTTTTGTATTTCTTGCTTCGTTAAAGAACCTTTTGCCTCAGAGAGATCGTATTTTCTGGCATATTAAAGCAATTCATCTTTTTTTAAACTATAAAATGTTTCCACTTTTGATGACATTGTGAAAAGGACTGTTGATTTCACTAAAAATTTCAAACCAAATGTGAAATGATACTTGGGATTTAAAATATTCTGAAAACTACTTGAAATTAAATTTCAAAAACAATTTTCTGAAATATTTTAGCCAAAATTCAAATATCCCGGACGAGCCCCCAATTTTATTTGTTACGTGACTAGGCTCATATAAAGTAATAAATAAAAGAATGAAGCCAACAAGCTTTGTAAATTTAAAAGAATAATTTATTTCCATAGAAAACAAGTTAAAAATATGAAAAAGGACTTACGGTTTGTGAATCTAAAATCCAAAAATCAATCCTAGAATTTAAAAATATATGTCCTATCACTCAAAAGTTCTAAATGAATCAAAGTTAGAATCTCGATGAATCAAAGTTCGAATCCGGATGAAGTCTGAAAATGGAGGGCGATGACGTCTTCTATAACCTCTTTGTGTTCATGTGACAACAGTTCCTTTTAGAATTCAAGAATAAATAATCCGGCTTTAGAATTCCGAATAATTTCTAAATAATGTCTTTGTCCAAGGATTTGAATGAACACAAGTCTTCAGGGAAAAAAAACTATTTAAATAAAAACTAAATTCAGATTTGGCAACAACAGAAACACCCCTGAGCTCTGAACGTGTGAAATTACGACTAAATTAAATTACTATAAAATACTAGTTTTCAGCATAAGTCTTGATCACGTGACGGGGTTGCGTGGTCACTTAATTAGAATGGTGCAGTAAGACCACAGACCAACTGTCACATCCGCAGTGGATGAAAACGAATCATACTATAACATTAAATAATAAAAAATAAAAAACGTTGTTTACAAAAGAGCTGACTACGCAAGCCAATATGACCTTGATTACGACCAATGATTTTCACTCTGTCTTTACCAATTTCTGAATCAAGGTCAGAACTAGGTCAGCTAAAAATACAATATTGCAATCAGATTTGTTTATTGTGCGAATAATAAAAAAAACAGCCAGAGCTGAACTGAATTTACAAAACAAATCAAATCCCACAGAGAAAGCTATCATTACAGTATCATGTAATGCAATAAAATAAAATAAAAAAATTCAAAACAAACAAATAATTAAATTACATATACGTAACATCACTATCCCTATCATCATAACCTTCATCATCATCATCATCATCATCATCATCATCATCACCCGCTTAATACCACCTCGTGTATGCTAGCAGAGGGAACTAATGAATGCAAAATTTTGTTCTGGGATGCATCCTATTATGATTTTATAGCAGAGACGATCTATTTACAGAGTGTGGTTTGCACAATAGAAACTTTATTTTTAAGGATTTTACCAGTTTCTGCCTTTATATTTGTTTTTCTTTTGTGCCTTCTTTGGGATATCTATACTATTCTCATCACCATATAGTCACGATTGTTTTAATTTGCTCTTAAACATTAGCATCGCCGTCATGTCATTAATGGTATGAAAACTACACAGAGACACTGCGAAAGTAAGCAAACCCTCTATTATTCGGGTTTTGTTTGTATCTATACGCTCCTTGTTCATTGAGTTTTGGACCATTGCGGTTGGCTTGAACCAGAAAAGAAATATGACCGTTTAGACGCACAAGCTCCTTCTCCGATTATGGTAATCAGCTTTCACAACCCTGTTTCATTAACGAAATTGAAAGACAAAAGTCAGATTTTTATTAAGGTGGAGTGTGTTGTTGCAGCGTCTAACAAAACAGCAAGATGATTGGTTTTAAATTAAAACGATTACTCTCTTTTAACCCAATTTCAGTTTTTGATTCTTTGTTGCAAATGAATAATTCTCCAAGGGAAAGAAACGCTTTTCAATCCAATGTAATGCAACGTAAATGTGTCACCCGGCGGAATATGACGAACTGTCATTTCTATCTGGTTCGACCTTTATCTCCGTATAATACGTTTTTGTAACTGATGAGAAAAAAACTAGCGTTACGTTCAATTTTAACCCATCTATGTATTCTTTTTCTTTCACTATGCAGGTTACTTGCGCAGTACAACGTATTCTTATACATCTTTATTGAAGTAAATATGCGCCGATGATTACAAACAATAAACAGTTCAATGCCCACATAAAAAATTTAATGTCACGTGCGCAATAAAACACATGAACATCATCGCTCATGCTAAAGTGATACCGACGGCTGTTCCATAATGAAAAAGATGCAAGCCGCAATGTTTGGAGCAATGAAAAACACGATAAAGTCAATGCATATATATATAGGACGTAGTGTAAGAGTATTCTAAGTTTTTAATCCTTAGAAGAAAGAAGACGGGACAATTAACCTCATGTAAACTATAAACACCTTGTCAGATATTATATTCAAGTTCATACTCTCTTCTGTGCACCAATTCTAATCATTTTGAAATTTTGTAAAAGAATCGTGATTTCCCAAATTAAAAATAGCTTATATATGACGAGTCTGCCAATCAATCAACGGTTTTATTCTATTAAAATTCAATGGCTATGGCATTAATTATTGAAAATAGCGCAAAAATATTGAATTACTCCGTTGGCGATGCTATCTTTTATCGTATTATCTTTGTGATAGTTAGCTCTGACGTTTACAAAATGTCAGATAAGGGTCTTATATTTCGCTATGTGGTTTCACACCACTATAATATCACAATGTAAACCATTTACACAAATAAACCGCGTGACGATCACTTGTTTATTGACAGAAATATACTGCGCACTATAACCGAAGCTTATTGCTTAACATTTTAAACCATTCCAGCTACGACTGTATTATATATTTATATTGTTTTCACAAAATATGCAAATCAAAACAATATTTGTTAAGGTATTACGTTTGTTCAAAATAGACATGACTATACCATGATTACATGAATGATCTGACAGCTCCATTACGCCATGTCTCCGTATTCCTGCCATGTTTCCATGCGCTTTAATAGACATATGAGGCTGTACTCCCAACTCCATCAACGCAATAGAGATAGGATGTTCCTGACTGATTTACACTGTTCAAATGTATATAGATACTAACACAGGATTTAGAAGACGTTACAATAAATAACAGGAATATATTATCCAGGAGCGAGGAAACTGTGCTACGTATTGCAGACATCCTTATTCCATTGAATCAGATTATATTGCCAATGACAATACTCCCGCATGTTCTCCTATCACAGTATATTAGAATTTGGGCTTGTAAGATGATGGCTGTGTGCTCGTTGACATGTATAGATAGATCCTTGAGTGAGCTCAATTTTCTACTCAAGGGAATAATATAAATTTAATTGCCATTATTGGTCATTGCCAAGAAACATAGCCTTCTTTTGGTTTTCTACTTTTTCTGTTTTAATTTTCGTTTATTATTTAAAGTTTACTAACATTCCCCTGAACCATAATTAGAAATTTATCTTTTGTATTTTGTGGAACATGCCAGATATGTCAATTGCTTACAAACCTCCATCGTCAATAAAATATATCAAATCACATTTGTACAAACATTTATTTGATATGATCATCTTACCCAATTGGGGTTACATCAGACTTCATTAAAACACGGTACGATTAACTGTTCAACATTTAGCATTTTATGCTTTATGGAAAAAGCTATGCTATGTAAGGTAAATAGACTTTAAAGCTATGGTGCTAAATCTGTTGTGCTTTCAGTAAATGGTCGCGAAGGTGTCCTGTCTGAAACAAAACATGCGACATTGTCCCTGTATACAAGTAGGTAAATTAATCTGTATACCATTGCTAAAATTGACCTGATATATGAACATTCTTTTTATAATCCACCTCCTTTCTTATTGAATAACTTGTATTGCAGATACTATGTTAACGTGCGTGCATATCTTCTCTCTTCGTCCGTTCTCATTCGCATAAAATCTAATAGAACCGTCGAGCCCACCTGCGCATACCATCAAGGGTTACACATCAATTAATCTAAGTGACAAGATGTCTTTAACGTGCACTATTAAAACGTTATCGCAACCGCCCTTTACTACTTGCTTGTATATAACTTCTGAAATGACACGTATGTTTAGCTAAGGTGAGGGACGATATCAACCATTATTCTTATGGAGCCAGAAAGAATATACACAAAGAAGTCAAAAGAGTCTGGTGAATACAACATTTATTATATTCTGAAACACAAAAGAAAAACTCCAAAGAATGATGAAGCAACCTAACATAAAAAACCCGAACAAATACAAAATAACAGCTGCCTGTTTTCATGCTTTATCAATAGATATATGTAACTATCTAGACCTGATATTTTTCATGACACTTTTCTGCTATCTTCTTTTAAAGCTTCTTTCAAATTATACTCGTCTACAATTTTTTAGAAGTTGTCTTTTCAGAGATAAAATGTGCTATTTATTATGGATTTTGATGTGAATTTATTATGAAACAAAAGGCAAAAACCTATTGTGTATATAAGTATATAATTTAGTCCTTATTCAGTGTCTGTTCGCCGCTTCTTGGCTTGTCTCTTGTATTCATTAAATGGAGCGTCGTTTTTCACTGATGGGCTCCATTTGCCCTGATAAAGTTTTCAACATTGTTGCTATGTCCTGGTGAAATCGCTGACCCTGCTCATCGCGAAGTTTGGTGGAAAAAATCTCGATGAGAGTGACAAAAATACATATTTAGTGGCATGTTGCCACCAAGGCTTTTGAATGCTTTTAGTAGGTTTTCCACCAACTCCCTGTAGTTATCTGCCCCGTTGTTTCCAATAAAATTTGTTGCCACTAACTGGAACACTTTCCATGCCGTCTTTTCCTTCCCACGCAGCTCACGGTCAAATACATCATCTCGAAGACGTTCACGAATTTGAGGACCAACAGAAACACCTCCTTTAGCTTTACTTAACCTTGCAAATCTTCCATCGAAGTACTTGACAGCTACTTGTATTTTGTCCTTGCCCTTGACAAAGTTCTTCATCAGACCAAGTTTGATGTCCAAGGGTGGTAGCAAAATCTTCCTTCGTTCAACAAATGGTGGATGGTGAACACTTTTCCTCCCAGTCTCCAATGACTGTCGGAGTGGCCAGTCTCTCTTCATATAGTGGAATCTCTCGCACGACTATCCCATTCGCAGAGGAAACACCAGTACTTTATGTATACAGTCTGCAGACCAAGCATGAGAGCAAGAACCTTCAAATCGCCACAAAACTGCCACTGAATGGTTATAATTTTTGCACCTCAAAAGATGCTTCATGCTTATATAAGTTTCCTTCATATGAACTGCATGACCAAATGGAATTGATGGCAAAACACTGCCGTTATGCAGCAAACAGATTTAAGACTCGTCTTCGATGAATCATTGAACAGTATTCAATCATCTGGATCATGAACGATTTTGATGACTGCCATCACACCATCAGTGTTGTTGCAGGCTACAAGATCAGCTTCCATGGAGAAGAATGGGACCAGATCCTTCTGACGGTCATAAAACATGGCAACCCTAGCATCACCTACCAGGAGACTGCACTGCTGTAGTCTGGATCCCAAGAGCTCTGCTTTAATCTTGGATAGTTTCAAATCCCTGACAAGGTCATTCAGTTCACCTTATGTTATGAGGAGTGGTTCAGAGGAGAAGGGTGGGAGAAAATATGGGTCATGTGACACTAATGATTCAGGACTAGAAATTTCATCTTCTTCCTCTTCCTCATCAGACTCAAGTGTGAAATGATACCGGTGCATCAGGAACTGCCAGACCTTCTCCTTGGGGTACTGGGCGTATAGCTGATGGAATGTTGGATAATGCACCGTCCACTTTTTCTTCTTTAACATATCTTTTCCCAACTGGAGGCACCATGCAGCAGTAACAATTGATGATATGATCTGTTTGCTCTCTCCAAATCATTGGCACTGAAAACAGCATAGATTTCCATTTCCTATTCAACCACTGGCGACGAATTTTTGCACCAGTGTTGCAGCATATGTTTGTGGCCCACCTCTTCTCCTCATCTATACATTTCCAGCCAAAACGATGGTGATAGGCTTTCTTAACATAGTGGTTATACTGCGCTTATGTGATGTAAACGTTACTTCATCTCAAACATAGCAGAAGTTATCTCCGTTGTTCACACAAGTACGAGGCATCTCTGATCACTTTGGCTAAACATAAATGTGTCCCTTTGCAAAGTGAAAAGCTGAAAATAAGACAGCACTACACTGTATGATTTCTAAAGCTGATATGAGGCGATTTGGTCAGCAGAGTGAGGTAATGTTAGCTATGATTGCATCATCCATGACTTCTAGGAATAACAAGATGCAATTCACACCATGTATGACGCAATACTAGTTTCAGATTGGATCATTCATTATTTTGCCTAAAAAAGCAACTACTTTCCAAACCCAGTCATCGATTTATACATAGATCCAGTCAAAGATGTATTTTAGTCATTTCTGGTTTAAATTGAGATCCCTACCCTTTGCACCTCACTTATCAACCACCATTCCCAAGTCAAGGGTCGCATATACTGACCCAGTATTATATCTTTAAATCTAGAGCGAATCAACTATTTTAAGCATCATTTTCGTTCTCAATGACCCATAATTACTTCGGAAGCAATTTGGCTGTAGACCAGTGAATATAGATTCGGCATTCATTAATGTCCACTTCGACCAGGTACATTAATAATATTATAGCTGACGTGATGTTGTGAATCTTTAGTATGTGGGAGTTAAATTTGTGTCTTCTATTCATCGGCGCATATATACTTTCAATGAAGATAATGAGAAATGGTTATAAGGACGAATCAAACGATCGAATTCACCTCGCTTGTGTAAAAACGTTTGGAGAAACACGTCTTACCACGTACATGTACATTTAACAGTGTAAGAAGAATAATTATGTTTTT